>CM064572.1:7510754-7715142 GCA_032716605.1 Paralithodes platypus
CTTAATAGCTTGATTAGTTAAGAAGCCATTTGTGAAACGTTATCAATAAAGTGATCCTCCTCATATGGTGCATACTGTCGTTATCAATAAAGTGATCCTCCTCATATGGTGCATACTGTCGTTATCAATAAAGTGCTCCTCCTCATATGGTGCATACTGTCGTTATCAATAAAGTGCTCCTCCTCATATGGTGCATACTGTCGTCAACTAAACCAAACTCACCTCAGTCCTGTAGAAAAATGCCGAACAATTGAGAGAGAGAGAGAGGCCCATTAGTTTGGTGATTCTAAGACCTTTCACCCTATTTGTTTTTTAATTTTAAGACCTTTCGTGTCATTTAGGCGTTAATTTTAAGACCTTTCGTGTCATTTAGGCGTTAATTTTAAGACCTTTCGTGTCATTTAGGCGTTAATATTAAGACCTTTCGTGTCATTTAGGCGTCAATTTTAAGACCTTTCGTGTCATTTAGGCGTTAATTTTAAGACCTTTGTGTCATTTAGGCGTAAACAAATTTCTGGCAAGCGATAGCGAACGTGTAATTTTAAAGGTGAATTTCAGGGGTGAAACGTATTCAAACTACAATGTCCATTGGGATCTGCTTGATTTTAGGGATATGATACTGAAGAACTTTCATCAATGTGTCTTCACAACATAGAAATATATTATATCTTATCTAACTCATTATGTGGCGAGAACTGGCGTGTTTACCATGACGTCACTATAGCCAATGGCGGGAACACTCTACATGGGAAATGGGCGAGTCTGTGGTATTTTTTATGTGAGAAACTCTTATAATTTGTATGCATGTGTACAGATCAACATTTGGCTTCACCACAGTCTGGTGAAGGGACCGCGATATATACTGTATATTGAACAGAAAACGATACTATCATTACGAAATAGGCCTTGGATCGACCTCCCTAAGTTTTAAGCCCAGGCTAAACACTAAAAAACACTGGCTGTATGATTATTGTTGGTGATATTGGATATTTTTTGATGTGCACCACATCTTCAGGACCTTGTTCGATCGTTTACAGAGCTTGAGTATTGAATTGAAAGGTATACATGAAGAAAAACAGACCTGACAGTCCCCGGGCGTGTGCAATGTTTACAACCTGCCTCTCTACATTCTATCGTCACGAAAATCAGCTGTAACTCTCCCAACTGACGGCCGAGGATGCCAACGATGTTTTAATTAGTATTTTTTTCTGGCGTTTAATGGAATTATATCGATATTGGCCATATACATATTACAGTATATTCATCATTCATGACAATTTATGACCCTGCAGGTCTGGGGAGGGAACTAAGAAAATATTAAAAATATAAATTTATATACTAATAAATACGCCCCTCCCCCCTTAACATCTACTGCCCCAGCGACGGACGGTGGCCGTCAGTAAAAAAGTAACTCGTCACTACCAGCGACTGATGACGTCCGTCAATAATATGCGGTCCTTGTACCGAGCGGTACCTGGCACCATGACTTGTAAACACTGCTTTGAGACCTTGGCAACACTTCTCAGAGTGTATGTAAGGTACCACGGGCAACCTGGCTCAGTACTCGACCAGCTTTTGGGGTCTCTCTCTCCTTTGAAGCCATTTTGGCCACAATGCTTGGTACTGGATGTTACATTTATAGTAATACCCTCTGGTACTGTAGGGGTTAACTTACCTCAGTTCTGTTGAAAGATGCTGAACAGTTGAGAGAGAGGAGTGGGTGTGTGTGTTCCGGTACTGTAGGTTGCTGTTGAGCCATACCCCCGCACACCACCACCACCACCACCACCACACACCAGAACAACCTCCACATTGTACCAGTCAGGTCAGCTCACGTGAAGGTATTGAGGGATTTAGTCAGGTCAGGTCAGGTGAAGGTATTGAGTGACAAACTTTTACAACGGCACCTTGTATAGCTACTTTCTACTTTTCCTTAAGTGTAGAGGAGAGAAAGGAAGCTGTTGGAGTGGCTTTATTGTGTACCGTATCTTAGTAAGCCTTTATAACGGCACCTCGTATCTACTTTTCGAAGTGTTCAGAGGGGAGAAAGGGTGCTGGAGAGAGAAGAAGCTGCTGTCTCCAAATCCAATAATCTAAGGTTATTTTGTTGTAGCTTTCAATATAACGAAAGATCAAAGCTATACTGAAGACTCCTTAGATGATTTTCTATAGCTTTAAAAAAAACGAAAGATCAAAGCTATAATGAGGACTCTTTAGACACGTATCCGACTAGTTAAAGAGTATCACTGTAGTTAAACAAGAGAACTAGGCTTGACTGATCTTGCGCCATCTGCTACTACACGTCCAGCCTTGTCCCCGCGTCAGAGCTACCACATCTTCCCTCTACCACTGCTGCTTGGGTACTGAATGAATCTCTCGGTGTCGTGGCTTTTACCCCAGTAGCCCCACACTCACTCACACACCCTCTCTCTGTGTTGCACCATTACTCGGTTGCTAGTCTTTTTTATTCAGCCTAGTTCTCACTTTTCTGCACGTTTTAACTGATGAACTCTCTACATACATACGCTACCGTTCTAAACTTTAATAATTTAACTATTTTTTGCATTGTTTAGAATTACACTCGCGGCGTTATTACTGACTAAAAATACAAAAATGAAAATAAAATAATAATAATTATATATATATATATATATATATAATAATAATAATAATAAAATAAAACGCCTCTCCAGGCCCTCTTCAAGCTAATAAACGTCCCCCAGACCCACTTCAAGCTAAATATGTACATTTTTCGGTAGAAAAATGTCTCGGCCGAAGGCCAATTTCTCCGAAATTGCAGGCTCACCACCATTACGTAATTTTAATCATATTCTGGTTACCATTAGACGATTTTCTGTATAATCGACCTCTCCGACTCAAATGGGTAAATAGGATCTCCATATAAACCCTCTTAGTAACATAGGTCCTTGTTAAGGGGAGATCTCCACTTGAGAGATTTTTTTCTTGACCCCCTTTCTCCCTCATGTTTAGCCCCATTGCTTTTGATATTATAAAACGTTTGCCCCATTAGTTTATCGATTTTAAGAACTTTCACCCCATATTAAGACCTTTCGTGCAATTCAGGTGTCGGTTTTATCCTGGCGAGCGATAGCGAGCCTGTAATTTAAGAGGAACCGGCCTTCGGCCGGGACATTTTTCTACCGAAAAATGTACAAATTTATCTTGAAAGGGACTCAAGGGGGTGTAATTTTAAGGTTGATGGAGGTCTAGGGAACAAACTAAATACCTCCCCTTAAACTGCATAACATCATTTAACTTTAGCCAGAATCCCAGGTAAAAAGGCGTCCAGGTACTGAAGGGGTTAATGGTTGTACTACTAGAGGCATAGAACACGGGCTTTGGTATTGACTCATTCAAGACGAACACCCTCCATCACTTAATATGTACCTCTCTCTCTCTCTCTCTCTCTCTCTCTCTCTCTCTCTCTCTCTCCACATATACAAGATACTTAGATAGATAGAGAGATATATAGATAGATAGATAGATAGACAGAGAGAATATATGAGATAAAAGAGATATATATAGATAGATAGATAGAGAGAATATATGAGATAAAAGAGATATATAGATAGATAGATAGATAGATATATGAAGAGAGAATATAGATAGATAGATAGACAGAGAGATATATAGATAAAGATATATAGATAGATAGACAGAGAATATATGAGATAAAAGAGATATATAGATAGATAGATACAGATATGACAGAGATATATAGAAGATAGATATATAGAGATAGAAAGAAGATAGATAGATAGATAGATAGATAGACAGAGAGAATATATGAGATAAAAGAGATATATAGATAGATAGATAGATAGACAGAGAGAATATATGAGATAAAAGAGATATATAGATAGATAGATATATAGATAGAGAGAATATATGAGATAAAAAATTTATATATACAGTATATATATATATATATATATATATATATATATATATATATATTATATGACGCTATGGAACCTATAGTAAGGAAGACATGACCGGTACTGACAAGGTACAATATACAATATAGGCTACGAGTTACAACGTCATAGGAAAACACGGTCCGGTATTTCCCCACAATTCATATTTGTTCACCAACCAACTTTACTTCTAAACTCAATTAAGGGGAGGTATTTAGTTTGTTCCCTAGACCTCCATCAAGCTTAAAATTACACCCCCTTGAGTCCCTTTCAAGATAAATTTGTACATTTTTCGGTAGAAAAATTTCCCGGCCGAAAGCCGGTTCCTCTTAAATTACAGGCTCGCTATCGCTCGCCAGGATAAAATCGACACCTGAATGGCACGAAAGGTCTTTATATGGGGCGAAAGTTCTTAAAATCGCTAAACTAATGGGGCGAACGTTTTATAATATCAAAAGCAATGGGGCTAAACATGAGGGTGAAAGGGGTCAAGAACAAAATCCCTCAAGTGGAGATCTCCCCTTAAGGGAACAGTGGCTGTTTGTTTGGTCTATTAATTCATTTATTCACATATATTCTTTTGAGTTTCCTCGCTACACCTCCATCAAGCTTAGAAAAACACTCCCTAGACTCCCCTTCAAGATAGTTTGTACATTTTTCGGTAGTAAAAAAGTCCCGGCCAAAGGCCGATTCCTCCTAAATATACAGGTTCGCTATCGCTCGCCAGGAAAAAATCGACCCCTAAATGGCACGAAGGGTCCTCATATTGACAAAGAAGTGGCGGGAAAGGTCATAAAATGGCGGGAAAGGTCATAAAATGGCGGGAAAGGTCATAAAATCCCCAAACTAATGGAAAAAAAAAACGATTAAAATCTCAAAACTAATGGGGCTAAGCATTAGGGAGAAGGAGGTCCAGAAAAACGGTCTGTCTCCCCTTAATGAAATCAACAAATGCATGTGGCACTCCAAGGACTCGAACCTAGGATACTCACACCGAAATTCCGCGCACATTTGTCCTGTTGGGTAACCTGGACTTTATGAAGCTTAGGAAGGATATATGGTAGCTATCTATCTATCTATCTATCTATCTATTGCCGGACGCCGTGATCACAGAAGGAGTGGCCACGAACAAAACGCCCCCATGCACCTCTGTCCCCAGTCAGTTGACGCCCCTCCTCCCATCCAAGGTTAAGAGATACAACTCTTAACCTTACTCCCAGCCAGCACCGCTTTCACGCATATACTTCTTCACTCCATCCTTCCACCTCTCTCTCTCGGCTTACCTCTCCCTCTCTGTCGATTTTTTCCTGGCGAGCGATAGCGAGCCTGTAATTTAAGGGGAACCGGCCTTCGGCCGGGAAATTTTTCTACCGAAAAATGTACAAATTTATCTTGAAAGGGGATCTAGGGGGAGTAATTTTAAGCTTGATGGAAGTCTAGGGAATCAACTAAAAACGACTAGAGTAATCGAGCGAAGATTTCTACCATTTGGGAAGAGTCAGTCAAGGAATCGATGTGGATATGTACAGCCCATTCGCTCTAGCCCTTTTGTGAGTTAAACAGAGGAGGATAGAGAGGTCATGATGTCTGGCGCCTACCTACTTACAGCTTGAATAGACTATAGTGTATCCGTTTTAAATTTTGTCATATTTGTTTTTGTGGTCCAACCGGATATGAACTAATTATTATTATCAATTTTCCTTCCAGAGTCCGTTACGTCATTAGGGCTTCTGTGACTTTTTTTTTTTTTTTTTTTTTTTTTTTTTTTTGTAGTCAATTGTCCTGTACCTTTTCTGAAACATGGCGGTGTTTTTTTAATATACAGTATATATATTGTTTTTAGTTACTTTATTATATCTACCTATCTATACAGTATACTGTATATGTATATATATATATATATATATATATATATATATATACCGTACATATATATATATATATATATATATATTTAGCCTGCTGTCAAACACAAATAAAAAATATGCTGGCTCGCTACCGCTCACCAGTAAAAAATTCACACCTGGATGGGGATAAACGTCTTACAACAGTAGGCTGAATGGGGCCAAATGGATACAAGCCAGAGAACGATAGAAAAGGACAGAACAAAAACAGGTCACCCCCCCTTAACACAGCACAGAGAAGGCCAAACGTAATGACAGCCGGGACATGACTTATTAGCGCGACCGTACATGAGGGGTTAAATATAGGTAGAATAGGATATAACACACGTCGCTGGTACTCAAAGGGTTAAGAGTTCCCGACCGCGAGTGTTGACCGGAAGTACAGATACGTTGGATATGACGTATGTGATATCTCTCTCTCTCTCTCTCTCTCTATATATATATATATATATATATATATATATATATATATATATATATATATATATATATATATATATATATATATATATAAACTTTGACACAAGTTATAAGACCTCTAGGACCCTTCCACGAACTATCCAAGTGGAACAAACGTCTGGAAATCTCAAAGCTAATGGGACTAAGCATGAGGAATAAAAAAACAGCGCCCTCCCCCTTAAAATACCTCTCTGAGCCTTCCAGGAACTCTCTTAACCCTTTCAGTCCCAGCGATGTGTGTTGCATAATTTGCTAGCCATATATGTAGACGATATTCTGCAGCTTAGGAAGGATCTGTGGGGTAGTTGAAAGGGTTGGTTGGGATAGTGTGAAGCCTTATTATCGATAGAGGTCCTTCCTAAGCTGAATAAAATCGTCTAATAGTTGCCAGAATATGATGAAAAGGACGTCCCTGGTACTGAAGGGGTTAAGGGGAGGTTTTTAGTTTGGTCCCTAGATATCCTTCAAGCTTAAGATTACACCCCCTTGAGCCCCTTTCAAGATAAATGTGTACATTTTTCGGTAGAAAAATGTCCCGGCTGAAAGCCGGTTCCTCTTAAATTACAGGCTCGCTATCGCTCGCCAGGATAAAATCGACACCTAAATGGCACGAAAGGTCTTAAAATTGCCAGAAATGGGTCGAAGATTCTTACAATCGTCAAAATAATGGGGCGAACGTCTTATAATCTCGAAACAAATGGGTCTTAACACAAGAGAGAAAGGGAACCAGAAAACCAGCCCATCTCCCCTTAAGGGGGGGGGGGGGGTTGACCTGTTTTGGTTCTGTCCTTTTCTATCTTTCTCTGGCTTGTATCCATTTGGCCCCATTCAGCCTACTGTTTTAAGACGTTTATCCCCATCCAGGTGTCAATTTTTTACTGGTGAGCGGTAGCGAGCCAGCATATTTTTTTATTTTTGTTTGACAGCAGGCTAAATTTGTAAATTTTTCGATAGAAAAATGTCTCCGGCGAAGCCTGATTTCTTCATATAATGCTGGCTCGCTATCGCTCGCCAGGAAGAAATCGACACCTGGATGGGGATAAACGTCTTAAAACAGTAGGCTGAATGGGGCCAAATGGATACAAGCCAGGGAAAGAGAGAACAAGAGAGAAAGATAAACAAGCAGGTGACCCCCTGTGAAAGCTATAACGTTATGGTGTACACACTAAAGGTTGTACATGAACGTAGTGTACAGCATACGTTCATGTGTGTGTGTGTATCCGCTCACGGTCACTTCTAAAGAGAGACGTTCATGGTGCAAGGTGGTGGTGTTGTACGTTCACTGTAATGACTCACTCTCTCTCTTTCTCTGTCACTTTCACACACACACACACACACACACACACACACACACACACACACACTCACTCTGACTTTCTCTCTCTCTCTCTCCCCCCGTGTTTCATTGTCCTAGAAATATATTAATCACGTTTATGTCTGGTTATCTCTCTCTCTCTCTCTCTCTCTCTCTCTCTCTCTCTCTCTCTCTCTCTCTCTCTCTCTCTCTCTCTCTCTCTCTCTCTCTATATATATACTGTATATATATATATATATAATAATACGTGTGTGTGTGTGTGTATCTGCGTGTCTATCAATAATTCACCGTGTTTCAATATACAGTACATGTGTAATCATTATGTAAATATTAACTATACTGTACACCCTCCTCCTCTCAGCCACACCCTATAACTATACACCCTCCTCCTCTCAGCCACACCCTATAACTTATAATCCTTTATATCATGACTCACTATAAACATTACCTCGTGGGTGTGTGGGTGTTTGTGTGTGTGTGTGGGTGTGTGTATAATAAATCTCCCCCTAAGTCCACGACCCATACCCTAGAGCATACCTTGAGGCAATAGAGATAAGGTCTGGCAGAGTAGGAAAGAATAATTACGGGAACACAATACACCAGATACAGACCCTATAGTAACAGATATCGGCCAACCTCCTCCATATTGGTGACCACTGGGGGTATTACCAACACCTTCCTTTCTCTCTCTCTCTCACTTACTCACTTAATCACTCCCACTCTCTCTCTCTCACTTACTCACTCCCACTCTCTCTCTCTCACTTACTTACTCCCACTCTCTCTCTCACTTACTCACTCCCACTCTCTCTCTCCCTCACTCACTCTCTCTCTCCCTCACTCTCTCTCTCTCCCCTCTCAACACTCTTCGGACCAGATGGCTGGAGTAAAGTAGGAGAGAATTGTTTATAAAGGCGACTGTCATTGTATTGTGCATTCATCTTATTGCGACCTCAATACCTCAATACCTCAATAAGTTCATCTTTACATCGACAAAAAGTAATAGTAACACCAATGATAATAATAATGAAAATAATAATAATAATAATAATAATAATAATAATAATAATCATAATAATAATAATCATAATAATAATAATCATAATAATAATAATAATAATCATAATACAAATCATAATAATAATAACAATAATAATAATAATAATAATAATAATAATAATAATAATAATAATCATAATAATAATAATAATAATAATAATCATAATAATAATAATAATCATAATAATAATAATCATAATAATAATAATAATCATAATAATAATAATAATAATAATAATCATAATAATAATAATAATCATAATAATAATAATGAAAATAATAATAATAATAATAATAATAATAATAATAATAATAATAATAATAATAATAATCATAACAACACCACACACACGCCTTCCCACATCCCCCCCCCCCCCCCCCCTCCTAAGCTAATGGAACAGTTTCCAGTCCAACCTACATGTTAAATTTGTAGGCTACAGTTTTCGGTTGCTCTTAAGGGGAGGTTTCTAGTTTGTTTCCTACTCCTCCAGCAATCTTAAAATGTCACCCCCTTGACCCCCTTTCAAGATAAATTTGTACATTTTTCGGTAGAAAAATGTCCCGGCCGAAGGCCGGTTACTCTTATATTACAGGCTCGCTATCGCTCGCCAGGATAAAATCGACACCTAAATTGCACGAAAGGTCTTAAATTTGACAGAATGGGGCGGAAATTCTTAAAATCACCAAACTAATCAGGCAAACGTCTTAAAATCTCAAAAACAATGGGGGCTAACCATGAGGGAGAAAGGGGTCCAGAAAAAACAAATCCCTCAAGTGGAGACCTCCCCTTAACCCCTTCAGTACCGGGGGACGTCTTTTATATACTGGATTCGGGCTACTATTATATACACAAATGTTCTTCAGTTTAAAAAGGACCTCCGTTAAGGGGAGATTGCCACTTGAGGGATTTTTTTTCTTGACTCCTTTCTCCCTCATGTTTAGCCCCATTGTTTTTTCGAATTTTAAGACGTTCGCCCCATTATACTGACGATTTTAAGAACTTTCGACCCATTTCTGTCAATTTTAAGACCTTTCGTGCCATTTAGGTGTCGATTTTATCCTGGCGAGCGATAGCGAGCCTGGAATATAAGAAGAACCGGCTTTCAGCCGGGGAATTTTTCTACCGAAAAATGTACAAATATATCTTGAAAGGGGCTGAAGGAGGTGTAATTCTAAGCTTGATGGAGGTCTAGGGAGCAAACTAAATACCTCCCCTTAATTAACAGACTTCGAACTCTCTCACTTTACCAGCTTTACTACCACATAATTATATCCTTCTTAAACGAACCAAATGCATGGGTCGAAACAAGGGATGCTGACTATAAGAATGAGATCAGCTGCATTCTCCCTATAGACGTGTTGGTTGGTATGTCGAGGACCCTCAGTGACGTCACATCCACTTTATATATATATTGATATATCCCCAGTTTCAGGAATTGGGAGCGGACGTGTACATAATATATATATAGAGACAGGGTTCGTAAAATGCCTGTTCATTTTATCTCTGACTACGAGGTACTGATACATTGTACAGTATATTAACCCTTTCACGCACATATGACGCAGAGGTTGCCAGATTAGCAATAAGAAATAGAGTTCTCTCACTCTTATAATTACCTCTCCGAAATTAGTTTCCTGCCCACAGCTAACTCAAAGACAACTGCAGAGGTTGAAGTAACTAAACTAAAGGTTTCTAAATACCCCTGATGGTAACAAAGGCTTTAAAGTATCCCCAATAGGCTCAACACAGCTAACTCAAAGACAACTGCAGAGGTTGAAGTAACTAAACTGAAGGTTTCTAAATACCCCTGATGGTAACAAAGGCTTTAAAGTATCCCCAATAGGCTCAACACAGCTAACTCAAAGACAACTGCAGAGGTTGAAGTAACTAAACTAAAGGTTTATAAATACCCCTGATGGTAACAAAGCTTTAAAGTATCCCCAATAGGCTCAACACAGCTAACTCAAAGATAACTGCAGAGGTTGAAGTAACTAAACTAAAGGTTTCTAAATACCCCTGATGGTAACAAAGGCTTTAAAGTATCCCTAATAGGCTCAACACAGCTAACTCAAAGACAACTGCAGAGGTTGAAGTAACTAAACTAAAGGTTTCTAAATACCCCTGATGGTAACAAAGGCTTTAAAGTATCCCCAATAGGCTCAACACAGCTAACTCAAAGACAACTGCAGAGGTTGAAGTAACTAAACTAAAGGTTTCTAAATACCCCTGATGGTAACAAAGGCTTTAAAGTATCCCTAATAGGCTCAACACAGCTAACTCAAAGACAACTGCAGAGGTTGAAGTAACTAAACTAAAGGTTTTTAAATACCCCTGATGGTAACAAAGGCTTTAAAGTATCCCCAATAGGCTCAACACAGCTAACTCAAAGACAACTGCAGAGGTTGAAGTAACTAAACTAAAGGTTTCTAAATACCCCTGATGGTAACAAAGGCTTTAAAGTATCCCCAATAGGCTCAACACAGCTAACTCAAAGACAACTGCAGAGGTTGAAGTAACTAAACTAAAGGTTTCTAAATACCCCTGATTGTAACAAAGGCTTTAAAGTATCCCCAATAGGCTCAACACAGCTAACTCAAAGACAACTGCAGAGGTTGAAGTAACTAAACTAAAGGTTTCTAAATACCCCTGATGGTAACAAAGGCTTTAAAGTATCCCCAATAGGCTCAACACAGCTAACTCAAAGACACCTGCAGAGGTTGAAGTAACTAAACTAAAGGTTTCTAAATACCCCTGATGGTAACAAAGGCTTTAAAGTATCCCCAATAGGCTCAACACAGCTAACTCAAAGACAACTGCAGAGGTTGAAGTAACTAAACTAAAGGTTTCTAAATACCCCTGATTGTAACAAAGGCTTTAAAGTATCCCCAATAGGCTCAACACAGCTAACACAAAGACAACTGCAGAGGCTGAAGTAACTAAACTAAAGGCTTCTAAATACCCCTGATGGTAACAAAGGCTTTAAAGTATCCCCAATAGGCTCAACACAGCTAACTCAAAGACAACTGCAGAGGTTGAAGTAACTAAACTAAAGGTTTCTAAATACCCTTGATGGTAACAAAGGCTTTAAAGTATCCCTAATAGGGTCAACACAGCTAACTCAAAGACAACTGCAGAGGTTGAAGTAACTAAACTAAAGGTTTCTAAATACCCCTGATGGTAACAAAGGCTTTAAAGTATCCCCAATAGGCTCAACACAGCTAACTCAAAGACAACTGCAGAGGTTGAAGTAACTAAACTAAAGGTTTCTAAATACCCCTGATGGTAACAAAGGCTTTAAAGTATCCCTAATAGGCTCAACACAGCTAACTCAAAGACAACTGCAGAGGTTGAAGTAACTAAACTAAAGGTTTGTAAATACCCCTGATGGTAACAAAGGCTTTAAAGTATCCCCAATACGCTCAACACAGCTAACTCAAAGACAACTGCAGAGGTTGAAGTAACTAAACTAAAGGTTTCTAAATACCCCTGATGGTAACAAAGGCCTTAAAGTATCCCCAATAGGCTCAACACAGCTAACTCAAAGACAACTGCAGAGGTTGAAGTAACTAAACTAAAGGTTTCTAAATGCCCCTGATGGTAACAAAGGCTTTAAAGTATCCCTAATAGGCTCAACACAGATAACTCAAAGAAAACTGCAGAGGTTGAAGTAACTAAACTAAAGGTTTCTAAATACCCCTGATGGTAACAAAGGCTTTAAAGTATCCCTAATAGGCTCAACACAGCTAACTCAAAGACAACTGCAGAGGTTGAAGTAACTAAACTAAAGGTTTCTAAATACCCCTGATGGTAACAAAGGCTTTAAAGTATCCCCAATCAACACAGCTAACTCAAAGACAACTGCAGAGGTTGAAGTAACTAAACTAAAGGTTTCTAAATACCCCTGATGGTAACAAAGGCTTTAAAGTATCCCCAATAGGCTCAACACAGCTAACTCAAAGACAACTGCAGAGGTTGAAGTAACTAAACTAAAGGTTTCTAAATACCCCTGATGGTAACAAAGGCTTTAAAGTATCCCCAATAGGCTCAACACAGCTAACTCAAAGACAACTGCAGAGGTTGAAGTAACTAAACTAAAGGTTTCTAAATACCCCTGATGGTAACAAAGGCTTTAAAGTATCCCTAATAGGCTCAACACAGCTAACTCAAAGACAACTGCAGAGGTTGAAGTAACTAAACTAAAGGTTTCTAAATACCCCTGATGGTAACAAAGGCTTTAAAGTATCCCTAATAGGCTCAACACAGCTAACTCAAAGACAACTGCAGAGGTTGAAGTAACTAAACTAAAGGTTTATAAATACCCCTGATGGTAACAAAGGCTTTAAAGTATCCCTAATAGGCTCAACACAGCTAACTCAAAGACAACTGCAGAGGTTGAAGTAACTAAACTAAAGGTTTCTAAATACCCCTGATGGTAACGAAGGCTTTAAAGTATCCCCAATAGGCTCAACACAGCTAACTCAAAGACAACTGCAGAGGTTGAAGTAACTAAACTAAAGGTTTCTAAATACCCCTGATGGTAACAAAGGCTTTAAAGTATTCCTAATAGGCTCAAAATCGCGTCATATGTCTGAGAGGCTTAAGGGAAGGTATTTAGTTTGTTTCCTAGACCTCCATCAAGCTTAAAATAACGCCCCCTTGACCCCCTTTTTAAGATAAATTTGTACATTTTTCGATAGAAAAATGTCCAGGCCGAAGGCCGGTTCCTCTAAAATTACAGGCTCGCTATCGCTTCCCCCGGAAAAAGCGACACCTAAATGGTACGACAGGTCTTAAAATTGACAGAAATGGGGCGAAAGTTCTTAAAATCGCCAAACTAACGGGGCAAGCGTCTTAAAATCTCAAAACTAATGGGGCTAAACACGTCAACATCACCACCACCACCACCACACTCCACACACACTTTTTATATATCACCAGTTTCAAGAATTGGGAGCGG
Source organism: Paralithodes platypus (assembly GCA_032716605.1). Taxonomy (NCBI): domain Eukaryota; kingdom Metazoa; phylum Arthropoda; class Malacostraca; order Decapoda; family Lithodidae; genus Paralithodes; species Paralithodes platypus. Next base: position 7,524,385 of record CM064572.1, read on the forward strand.
ACGTGTACATAATATCTATATAGACAGGGTTCGTAAGACGCCTGTTCATTTGATCTCGGACTAGGAGGTACTGATATATATATATTTGTACAGTGTGTTAAGGTGGGGTGACCTGTTTTTGGTTCTGTCCCTTTCTGTCTTTCTCTGGCTTGTATCCATTTGGCCCCATTCAGCCTACTGTTTTAAGACGCTTATCCCCATCCAGGTGTCAATTTTTTACTGGTGAGCGGTAGCGAGCCAGCATATTTTTTTATTTTGTTTGACAGCAGGCTAAATTTGTACATTTTTCGATAGAAAATGTCTCCGGCGAAGCCGGATTTCTTCATATAATGCTGGCTTGCTATCGCTCGCCAGGAAGAAATCGACACCTAGATGGGGATAAACGTCTTAAGATAGTTGGCTGAATGGGACCGACTGGATACAAGCCAGAGAAAAGGAGAAAATTAAAAAAAAAACAGGTCACCCCCCTTAAGGGAAGGTATTTAGTTTGTTCCCTAGACCTCCATCAAGCTTAAAATAACGCCCCCTTGACGCCCTATCAAGACAAATTTGTAAATTTTTCGGTAGAAACATTTGCCGATTCCTCTAAAATTACAGGCTTGCTATCGCTCGCCAAGAAAAAAATCGGCATATAAATGGTACGACAGGTCTTAAAATTGACAGAAATGGGGCGAAAGTTCTTAAAATCCCCAAATAAGTGGGTCGAAACAGGGATGTTGAATATAATAATGAGATGAGCTTTATGTCTCCCTACAGTAGACGTGTTGGTATATTGAGAGACCTCAGTGACGTCACACCCACGTCAACACATCACACACACACCCCACACACTTTATTTAAGGGGAGGTCTCAACTTGAGGGATTTTTTTCTTGACCCCTTTCTCCCTCATGTTTAGCCCCATTGCTTTTGATATTATAAAACGTTTGCCCCATTAGTTTAGCGATTTTAAGAACTTTCACCCCATATTAAGACCTTTCGTGCAATTCAGGTGTCGATTTTATCCTGGCGAGCGATAGCGAGCCTGTAATTTAAGAGGAATCGGCCTTCGGCCGGGACATTTTTCTACCGAAAAATGTATAAATTTATCTTGAAAGGGACTCAAGGGGGTGTAATTTTAAGCTTGATGGAGGTCTAGGGAACAAACTAAACACCTCCCCTTAACACATTTATCACCAGTTTCAGGAGTTGGGAGCGGCGGTGTAAATATAACTAAGACAGGGTACGTAACATGCCTCTACAATTTGATCTCCAACTTGGAAGCATATATATATACAGTATATATATATATATATATATTAAGGGGAGGTTTTTAGTTTGTTCCTTAGACCTCCATCAAGCTTAAGAAAATACCCCCTTGACCCTCTTTCAAGATAAATGTGTACATTTTTCGGTAGAAAAATTTCCCGGCCTCTAAATTAATAGGCTCGCTATCGCTCGCCAGGAAAATATTGACACCTAAATGGTGCAACAGGTCTTAAAATTGACAGAAATGGGTCGAAAGTTCTTAAAATCGCCAAACTAATGGGGCAAACGTCTTAAAATCTTAAAACTAATGGGGCTAAACACGTTAACATCACCAAACTCAATATAAATAAGATAGGGTACACGTAAAACACCTGTACAGTTTTATCTCCAACTTGGAAATAATGATAGATATATACAACAGGGGAAGAGGGTTGTTGGAACGCTGACAGCAGTAACAAGAAATAGGGTGGTCAGCATGGATGGAAGTAAAGAAGTCCTTGCATGACAGTGTGGTAATCCCGATATTTACTTACGGGAGCGAAGCATGGACGTTGGTGGAGAGACTCAAACCAAGAGTGAGAGGGGTGGAAATGAGTTACTTGAGAAGTGCGTGCGGAGTCACATGGAGGGATAGACAGACGAATGAGAAAGTACGAGAGGGGTGTGCTGTGGATGTAGATGTGCTGGAAAGTGTGAAAAGGAACACCTTGAGATGGTTCGGCCATATGGAACGTATGGGAAGCGAGAGAATGACTAAGAGAGTGTATGAGAGTGAGGTGGAAGGACAGAGAGGGAGAGGTAAACCGAGTGAGAGGTATATGAGTGAAGGCGGTGCTGGATGGGAGGAGGGGCGTCGACTGACTGGGGACAGAGGTGCATGGGGCCGTTTCGTTCGTGGCCACCCCTTCGGAGATCGCGATGTCCGGATATACTGTTTATATACAGTATATATACAATATATATATATATATATATATATATATATATATATATATATATGTGTGTGTGTGTAATGAAATTCTCTCTCTCACACACTCATTTTCACATACTCACTCACATACTCGTTTCCACATACTCATACACTCATTCTCACTCTCACACATACACTATCTCACTCACTCACTCTATCCCCCCCCCCCCCCCCCCCGTCTTCACCTTAGTATTGGCAGTGCAAGGTGTGGTGGTGCTGGTGGTGGTGGTGGTAGGGTCCAGTATTAGGAAATACCAACAACGGCATAAGAACACTTTTATACACGCCACCCAACAGGTTCCTCTAAAAAAAAAAAAATATATTAAAAAAATAAAAATAAAGAGTGCACCATGCTACATATACCTCGCGTTCAGTACGGTTCATCGGGGAAATCCCATTATCAGTTCTTGGGTGGAATGATGTGCGGTTTATAATCATAATAATATTTACTATAATTATTATTAGTAGTAGTAGAATTATGTTGTACTAGCAGGGGTACCCGGCGTTGCCCGGGTTTAAATTCTACTACCAAAATCACCATCATCAATCACTACTACCACAATCATCACAATACTACAGTACTACCATAATCACCGACCTCGACCTCCCTGTGCCTCATTAAACGGCGACCTCGATTTCGGCCGCTAAATGACCTCCGATTTTGGATCTGACCTCATCCGTACACCCATTTTGGGGGGCTGCGAACAACTTTCGTTCCATACACCTTTTCGATCGGAGGCCTCCTTCTGCCCCAAACGGCCATTTTTTTCATGTTTTTTTCAATTTCGGCCTCGAAATGACCTCCGATCGTGGCCTCGCCCCCTCTATGACCTGACCCAGGTCAATTGACACCCACATGCAAAATTTCAGCTCCCCAGGTCCAAAACTGCGGCCGCCTATTAAGAACACACACACACACACACACAGACAATCGCAAATATTATATAGATTATCTTATATATATACTACACTATTCAACTAGCCTTCCACACAATTATTCACAGCAGGAACTACAAAACTCACGTAAGGAGGCCATAAAACACCTATCTTCTGATCCAGCTGAGCTCTGGAACTCTCTCCCAGAATCAGTCTTTCCCTCTTCCTATGACTTAAATTGCTTCAAACTCCGTGTGTCCAGGCATTTTGTTTCGAACGTGCCTTGATTTTGGCCCGAACACAGTTACAAGTAAGTCACTGGTGCAGAAAAGGTTAACCCATCCGTTTGAATGTTTGCCTTCTCTGTAACGTCTACCACATCCTCTCACAAACGTTACCACACATCCAGGAATAGGAAACGTTTTATAGTGTTCTGTATTGGGCTGTGAAATATATACAGTATAGGCTATAATAATGACCTCAACCGCATCCTCCCACAAACGTTACCACACATCCAGGAATATGGGCTGTCCTATACAGTCTATAAATGACAGTACGTTACCACACATCCAGGCCGTACTGAGCTACAACGTTACAACATTCAGGAATAGTAAACGTTTTATAGAGTTCTGCATTAAGCTGTGAAATATAAAGGCTATAAAATGTATATAAAGTCAAGTGGGGTAATATTGATAGTGATTTACCTTTAATTATTTGATACATTTTTCTATAATTTTGATATGTAGGCTTATCACTAATAATATTCCTTTATAGGGTAAATTATAAGGGACACTTTAAGGGGGGATGGGGCGTATTTATTTGCTCCTTTATATATATATATATATATATATATATATATATATATATATATTAAAATAGATATATATATATTAAGATATATATATATATATACAGATATATATTATATATATATAAAATCTATTTATATATATATATATATATATATATATATATTTTTTTTTTTTTTTTTTTTTTAAGGTTCCTCCCTAGACCTCCATCGAGCTTAACAAAAAATAAACTAAAATAAAATAACAATTAAATATATAAAAACATCCGCCCAAGATAACCAGAATAAACTGCCAAAATGCGCCATACTCTATAAAGGATTGAGGCTAAATAACGGATAACTTATTGATCATTGTCAGCAACAGAAAATAAGCACCCGTTCAGCCACCGTTTTCTGTGTGTACTCTCAGGTGAGGTGCTAGTGCGCCTGCGTGGTGTGGTTGCCATGGCGACCCGTTGTTTACAAATAAGCTGGTTCTCTGACTGGAGTGTTGGAGTATGCCATTGACCCACCGGAAGTTAAAGCTTACTCTTAACTCTAATGTGAACAAGTGGATCTGTGGATTGGATTTCGACCTATAATCGTCTATATAGATACATGATGCTTAATATCAAATAATTATGTTTTGAAATACAACAGTAAACAATGAGCGATGCGATACGGAATGAGAACTAGAACATGGAGAATTATTGCAGACAACTTTCCCTTTTATTGAGATATGACTGGTGTACCCTTTAAGGGGAGGTTTTTAGTGTGTTTCCTAGACTTCCATCAAGCTTGAAATTACACCCCCTTGACCCCCTTTCAAGATAAATTTGTACATTTTTCGGTAGAAAAATGTCCCGGCCGAAGGCCGATTCCTCTTAAATTACAGGCTCGCTATCGCTCGCCAGGATAAAATCGACACCTGAATTGCACGAAAGGTCTTAATATGGGGTGAAAGTTCTTAAAATCGCTAAACTAATGGAACAAACGTTTTATAATATCAAAAGCAATGGGGCTAAACATGAGGGAGAAAGGGGTCAAGAAAAAAATCCCTCAAGTGGAGATCTCCCCTTAAAGCTTATCCAATGAGGCAGATATGAGTCGAAATTATGTGTGAAGAAATGTGCTAATGGCTAAACGAAGAACATTTAAAGTTTATCCAAAGAACCAGATATGAGTCGAAATTATGAGTGAAGGAATGTGTTAATTACTAAAGGAAGGACATTAAAGCTTATCCAATGACCCAGATATGAGTCGAAATTATGAGTGAAGAATGAGCAGCTATGAGGAAAGCTTTTAGTGCAAATGACCTTATGAGTAACTAATCATGAGGACTATGGGATAATGAGTACATAAAGTGTCTGGAGGAGTGCGGAGGAGTGGCTACGTGGAGAAGATTGGTTTAGTGCATGGAGGGGAGTGCAAAGAGAGTACCCAGGGAGGAGTGGTGGAGTAGCGGTTAGGAGAAGAGGAAAGTGAGAAATGACTGAGTGGAGAAGACTGAAATTAATGCATGGAAAGAAGTGAGGGTGGAATGGAAAGTTGGAAGTGAGGAGGGGGAAGCAAAGAAGTAAGGGTAAGGAAATAAGAGATATGAGAACTGGTGGTGAGGAGGGAGACCTGAGGGAGGGTTGAGAAGTAGGAGTGAAGGAAGGAGTGGACAGAGAGAGCACTAAGAAGACATCAGGAGACAGGAGGAAGTGACAGCCAGCCATGCCACAAACAGCCAAGAAAGCTCTGAAGGTCACCGCTGAGATTGACATACATGCGGTAAGTTATAACACACACACACACACACACACACACACACACACACACACACACACGTACACAACCCCCGGATCCTCTACCACAATGACAAGCACACATAATAGATCCCCTATTACAATCACACACAGATTCCTTAAACACACACACACATACATACACAACCCACAGATCCTCTACCACAATGACACGCACACCATATATATCTTTGTTTATATATATCTCTTTTATATTGTCCTTGTCCCAATTTTGGTTTGTTTAGTTTGCAAGTTTTACATTTTAATGAGCACTAAGATATCCCCCCACACACACATACAGAACCCCTATCAGCACTAAGATATCCCCCCCCCCACACACACATATACAGAACCCCTATCAGCACTAAGATATCCCCCCCCCACACATACAGAACCCCTATCAGCACTAAGATATCCCCCCCCCCACACATACAGAACCCCTATCAGCACTAGATATCCCTACCACACACATACAGAACCCCTATCAGCACTAAGATATCCCCCCCCCCCACACACACATACAGAACCCTATCAGCACTAAGATATCCCCCCCCACACACACATACAGAACCCCTATCAGCACTAAGATATCCCCCCCACACACATACAGAACCCCTATCAGCACTAAGATATCCCCCCCACACACACATACAGAACCCCTATCAGCACTAAGATATCCCTACCACACACATACAGAACCCCTATCAGCACTAAGATATCCCCCCCACACACACATACAGAACCCCTATCAGCACTAAGATATCCCTACCACACACATACAGAACCCCTATCAGCACTAAGATATCCCCCCCCCCACACACACACACATACAGAACCCCTATCAGCACTAAGATATCCCTACCACACACATACAGAACCCCTATCAGCACTAAGATATCCCCCCCCACACACACATACAGAACCCCTATCAGCACTAAGATATCCCTACCACACACATACAGAACCCCTATCAGCACTAAGATATCCCCCCCACACACACACACATACAGAACCCCTATCAGCACTAAGATATCCCTACCACACACATACAGAACCCCTATCAGCACTAAGATATCCCCCCCCACACACATACAGAACCCCTATCAGCACTAAGATATCCCCCCCCCACACACATACAGAACCCCTATCAGCACTAAGATATCCCCCCCACACACATACAGAACCCCTATCAGCACTAAGATATCCCCCCCACACACACATACAGAACCCCTATCAGCACTAAGATATCCCCCCCCACACACATACAGAACCCTATCAGCACTAAGATACCCCCCACACACATACAGAACCCCTATCAGCAATAAGATATCCCCCCCCACACACACAACAGAACCCTATCAGCACTAAGATATCCCCCCCACACACATACAGAACCCCTACCAGCACTAAGATATCCCCCCCACACACATACAGAACCCCTATCAGCACTAAGATATCCCTACCACACACATACAGAACCCCTATCAGCACTAAGATATCCCCCCCACACACACATACAGAACCCCTATCAGCACTAAGATATCCCCCCCACACACACACACATACAGAACCCCTATCAGCACTAAGATATCCCCCCCCCACACACACACAGAACCCCTATCAGCACTAAGATATCCCCCCCACACACATACAGAACCCCTATCAGCACTAAGATCTCCCCAACACACACATACAGAACCCTTATCAGCACTAAGATATCCCTACCACACACATACAGAACCCCTATCAGCACTAAGATATCCCCCCCCCACACACACATACAGACCCCTATCAGCACTAAGATATCCCCCCCACCACACACATACAGAACCCCTATCAGCACTAAGATATCCCCCCACACACACACATACAGAACCCCTATCAGCACTAAGATATCCCCCCCCCCACACACCACACATACAGAACCCCTATCAGCACTAAGATATCCCCCCACCACACACATACAGAACCCCTATCAGCACTAAGATATCCCCCCACACACACACCACACCCATCAGCACTAAGATATCCCCCCCACACACACACATACAGAACCCCTATCAGCACAAGATATCCCACACACACAACATCAGATCCCCCACACACACAAGAACCCCTATCACACATAACACCCCCCCCACACACATACAGAACCCCTATCAGCACTAAGATATCCCCCACCACACACACATACAGAACCCCTATCAGCACTAAGATATCCCCCCCACACACATACACCCTATCACACTAAGATATCCCCCCCCACACACATACAGAACCCCTATCTCACTAGAATATCCCCCACACACCCCCCTATCAGAACCCCTATCAGCACTAAGATATCCCCCCCCCCCACATAAGAACCCCTATCAGCACTAGATATCCCCCCCCCACACCTACAGAACCCTATCAGCACTAAGATATCCCCCCCCACACATACAGAACCCCTATCACAAAAGATATCCCCCCCACACACACATACAGCACACCTATAAGCACTAAGATATCCCTACCACACACATACAGGAACCCTATCAGGACTAAGATATCCCCCCACACACACATACAGAACCCCTATCAGCACTAAAGATATCCCCCACACACACACACACATACAGAACCCCTATCAGCACTAAGATAATCCCCCCACACACTCACACAGAACCCCTATCAGCACAAGATATCCCCCCCACACACATACAGAACCCTATCAGCACTAAGATATCCTCTACCACACACATACAGAACCCTATCAGCACTAAGATATACCAAACACATACAGAACCCTATCAGCCCTAAGATATCCCCCCCACACACACATACAGAACCCCTATCAGCACTAAGATATCCCCCCCACACACACATACAGAACCCCTATCAGCACTAAGATATCCACCCCACACACACATACAGAACCCCTATCAGCACTAAGATATCCCCCCCCCACACACACATACAGAACCCCCTTACACTAAGATATCCCCCCCACACACACATACAGACCCCTATCCTTCACTAAGATGCCCCCCACACACACACATACAGAACCCCTATCGCACTAGATATCCCCCCCCCCCCACACACACACATACAGAACCCCTATCAGCACTAAGATATCCCCCCACACACACACATACAGAACCCTATCAGCACTAAGATATCCCCCCCCCCCACACATACAGAACCCCTATCAGCACTAAGATATCCCCCCACACACACATACAGAACCCCTATCAGCACTAAGATATCCCCACCCCCCACACATACAGAACCTATCACCACTAAGATATCCCCCCCCAACACACACATACAGAACCCCTATCAGCACTAAGATATCCCCCCCAACACATACAGAACCCCTATCAGCCCTAAGATAATCCCCCCACACACACACATACAGAACCCCTATCAGCACTAAGATATCCCCCCCCCACACACACATACAGAACCCTATCAGCACTAAGATATATCCCCCCCCACACACTACAGAACCCCTATCAGCACTAAGATATCCCCCCACCACACACACACATACAGAACCCTATCAGCACTAAGATATCCCCCCCCCACACACACATACAAACCCCTATCAGCACTAAGATATCCCCCCACACACACACATACAACCCCTATCAGCACTAAGATATCCCCCCACACACACACATACAGAACCCCTATCAGCACTAAGATCCCCCCCACACATACAGAACCCCTATCACACTAAGATATCCCCCCCCACACACATACAGAACCCCTATCAGCACTAAGATATCCCCCCACACACCATACAGAACCCTATCAGCACTAAGATATCCCCCCCACACACACATACAGACCCCTATCAGCACTAAGATATCCCCCCCCCCACACATACAGAACCCCTATCACCACTAAGATATCCCCCCCACACACACATACAGAACCCCTATCAGCACTAAGATATCCCCCCCCCCACACACACATACAGAACCCCTATCAGCACTAAGATATCCCCCCCACACACAACAGAACCCCTATCAGCACTAAGATATTCCCCCCGCACACACATACAGAGCTCCTAGCACTAAGATATCCCCCCCCCCCACACATACAGAACCCCTATCACCACTAAGATATCCCCCCCCACACACACATACAGAAACCCCTATCAGCACTAAGAATATCCCCCCCCACACACACACATACAGAACCCCTATCAGCACTAAGATATCCCCCCCACACACCACACATACAGAACCTATCAGCACTAAGATATCCCCCCCCAACACACACACACATACAGAACCCCTATCAGCCCTAAGATATCCCCTCCCCCACACACACACATACAGAACCCCTATCAGCACCAAGATATCCCCCCACACACACACATACAGAACCCCTATCAGCACTAAGATAATCCCCCCCCCACACACACACATACAGAACCCCTATCAGCACTAAGATATCCCCCACACACATACAGAACAGAACCCTATCAGCACTAAGATATCCCCCCCCCCCCCACACACAACACATACAGAACCCCTATCAGCACTAAGATATCCCCCCACACACACACATACAGAACCCCTACCAGCACTAAGATCCCCCCCCCACACACATACAGAACCCCTATCAGCACTAAGATATCCCCCCCACACACATACAGAACCCCTATCAGCACTAAGATATCCCCCCCACACACATACAGAACCCCTATCACCACTAAGATATCCCCCCCACACACAATACAGAACCCCTATCAGCACTAAGATACCCCCCCACACACACACATACAGCACCCCTATCAGCACTAAGATATCCCCCCCACACACACATACAGAACCCCTATCAGCACTAAGATATCCCCCCCCCACACACACATACAGAACCCCTATCAGCACTAAGATATCCCCCCCACACACATACAGAACCCCTATCAGCACTAAGATATCCCCCCCCCCCACACACACACATACAGAACCCCTATCAGCACTAAGATATCCCCCCCCACCAACACATACAGAACCCCTATCAGCACTAAGATATCCCCCCCCCCCCACACACACACATACAGAACCCCTATCAGCACTAAGATATCCCCCCACACACACACATAGAGAACCCCTAGCAGCACTAAGATATCCCCCCCACCACACATACAGAACCCCTATCAGCACTAAGATATCCCCCCCCCCACACATACATACAGAACCCCTATCAGCACTAAGATATCCCCCCACACACACACATACAGAACCCCTATCGCACTAAGATATCCCCCCCCCCACACACACACATACAGAACCCCTATCAGCACTAAGATATCCCCCCCCCCCCCCACACACACACATACAGAACCCCCATCAGCACTAAGAGATCCCCCCCACACACACACACACAGAACCCCTATCAGCACTAAGATATCCCCCCCACACACATACAGAACCCCCTATCAGCACTAAGATATCCTACCACACACACATACAGAACCCCTATCAGCACTAAGATATCCTACCACACACACATACAGAACCCCTATCAGCACTAAGATATCCCCCCCCCACACACATACAGAACCCCTATCAGCACTAAGATATCCCTACCACACACATACAGAACCCCTATCAGCACTAAGATAACTCCCCCCCCCCACAACACACACACAAACAGAACCCCCATCAGCACTAAGATATCCCCCCCCCCCACACACACATACAGAACCCCAATCAGCACTAAGTTATCCCCCGCCCCCCACACACATACAGAACCCCTATCACCACTAAGATACCCTACCACACACACACACACATACAGAACCCCTATCACCACTAAGATACCCTACCACACACACACACACATACAGAACCCCTATCACCACTAGGATACCCTACCACACACACACATACACATACACACCACAGAACCCCTATCACCACTACCCCCCCCCCTAACACAGCACATCTGGATCCCTGTCAATACTACTGTAAAGAAATCAACCTTTATGAAGTATAGAACATATTATTGAGTAGTCTAATAACTAACGGTGTTAAGGGGAGATTTCCACTTGAGGGATTTTTTTCTTGACCCCTTTCTCCCTCATGGTTAGCCCCATTGCTTTTGATATTATAAGACGTTCGCCCCATTAGTTTGGCGATTTTAAGAACTTTCGCCCCATTTTGTCAATTTTAAGACTTTTCGTGCCATTTAGGTGTCGATTTTTTCCTGGCGAGCGATAGCGAGCCTGTAATTTAAGAGGAACCGGCCTTGGGCCGGGAAATTTTCTACCGAAAAATGTACAAATTTATCTTGAAAGGGGGTCTAGGGGGTGTAATGTTAAGCTTGATGGAGGTCTAGCGAACTAACTAAAAACCTCCCCTTAAGCATAATGTATACAGTTATTAATATATATATATATATATATATATATATATATATATATATATATATATATATATATATTTTTTTTTTTTTTTTTTTTTTTCTTCCCAATCATATAATAGCGAGCCGAACAGATAATTAGTATCATCGTACACAAACATTGATGGCATATAACACACTAATATTATGCTCCCCAGGTATCATGCCCCGGTGTATGGCTGCCAGGGAGGGGGCGGTGCTCCCTCTCCGTGTGTCTCCTGGGCTTCCACACCAGAACCAACAAACTGCCCCCCGTCTTCCCTCTGCTCTACCATGAAAAGTTTAAATTTGAAAGGGTAAGTTGAAGAAAGAAAACACACACAAAAGGAACAAGTTAGGGTTGTGGTGGAAGGTGTGGTAGTGGTAGTTGAGTGGTAGTAGTAGTAGTAGTAGTATGTTTGGCTTCTACACTCTACCATGAAAAGTTTAAGTTTGAGAGGGTTAATGTTTTTAGTAGTTGTGGTGGTGCATATTATAGTGGTAATGCCAGTAGAAGTGGATTTTTTGTAGAGGTAGTAGTAGTAATTTTTGTAGAGGTAGTAGTAGTAATGTTGTAGAGGTAGTAGTAGTAATGTTGTATGTGGTAGTAGTAGATACAGTTGGCCACATAAGTTGCGTCGCCGCTGTCATTACGTTTTGCTCGCTGTGTGCTGTAATAATGTCTGTCAGATGTTGAATAGGGTGTGTAAAGATAGGAACATGGTTGTATATCTCACTCTGAACGATGATATAAACCTTAGATAGCGCTGATACCAATTGTTGATCGAAATATACTTGGATCCGCGACATCACTTATTTGGTCAACTGTACACTGAAAACAGTGACAGGGACAAAGAGGTGAGCATGAACGTAATGAAATCAGTGCATGAACGTAATGAAATCAGTGCATGAACGTAATGAAATCAGTGCATGAACGTAATGAAATCAGTGCATGAACGTAATGAAATCAGTGCATGACAGTGTTGTGATCCCAACAATGATGTGCGAGAGTGAAGCATGGACGTTGTTTGAGAGACATAAGAGTGAGAGGGGTCGACATGTGTTACTTGAGAATTGTATGTAGTGTCCCAGGGTGAAACAGACAGACAAACGAGGAAGTATGAGAGCGATGTTGTGTGGATGTAGATGTGTCCTGGGGAATGTGAAGAGGAACACCTTGAGGTGGTTTGGTCATGTGGAACATATGGTGAGAAAATGACTAAAGGGGTGTATGAGAGTGACGTGAAAGGGCTGAGAGGAAGAGGCAGACTGAGCATGAGATAGAAGGATGGGGATGAGAGGCATACGAGTAAATGTAGTGTTGGGTGCGAACAGGGGTGCCAGTTGATGGATAACAGGGGCATGGTGGAGATTCGTTTGTGACCACCCCCTCGGGGGTTTTGGCGTCGGAACAGGTAGTAGTAGAAGGAACTTGCTCCAAATGAAGCTATCACTTTTTGCTCCTTGGTGGTGTAATTGATTTGGTGTCGTAAGAAATGTTTAATAGATAGATAGAAAGATATAGGTAACGCCAACCAACTTGACAATAATCTTGACCCCTGACCTCTCTGTAACTTTAAGGGGAGGTCTCCACTTGAGGGATTGTTTTTTGACCCCTTTCTCCCTCATGTTTAGCCCCATTGCTTTTGATATTATAAAACGTTTGCCCCATTAGTTTAGCGATTTTAAGAACTTTCACCCCATATTAAGACCTTTCGTGCAATTCAGGTGTCTATTTTATCCTGGCGAGCGATAGCGAGCCTGTAATTTAAGAGGAACCGGCCTTCGGCCGGGAAATTTTTCCACCGAAAAATGTACAAATTTATCTTGAAAGGGGGTCAAGGGGGTGTAATTTCAAGCTTGATGGAAGTCTAGGAAACACACTAAAAACCTCCCCTTAAATGAACATAATTTATTTTGCTACTATTGCCCCCACCCACCAGACGTTTGTGGGCGTGCGGAACCTGGGCGTGCTGGAGCGAGTGTTGGAGGCGGAGACCGTGTACCTGGAACTCGTACAAGAGGAACCCTCGGGGGAGACAGTGTTGGCCGTGTTTGAGTCATCCGTCAGGGACCTGCTGTTCCCCAGGCCGGCCGAGCGACTCTCCTACTCCGGCGTGGACCTCGATCTGCTCATGGAACCCACCAGAGACTTCCCGGTCAGTGGGGTTTGGGGGATTCCGGTTAAGGTTCGATTTCCTTGTATTCCTTTTCTGTCGCTAGGTCTCCCATTAGCTTCATAATTACACAGTATGTTTCAGGGACCAGCCTTTGTCATCAGCTCAAAGGGGGGGGGTTGCACACACACACACACACACACACATTGCAGTCCCCCATCCTCTTAAGGGGAGGTTTTTAGTTCGTTCCCTAGACTTCCATCAAGCTTAAAATTACACCCCCTAGACCCCCTTTCAAGATAAATTTGTACATTTTTCGGTAGAAAAATGTCCCGGCCAAAGGCCGGTTCCTCTTAAATTACAGGCTCGCTATCGCTCGCCAGGATAAAATCGACACCTAAATGGCATGAAAAGTCTTAAAATTGACAGAAATGGGGCAAACGTTCTTAAAATCACCAAACTAATGGGGCAAACGTCTTAGAATATCAAAAGCAATGGGACTAAACATGAGATAGAAAGGAGTCCAGAAAAAAATCCCTCAAGTGGAAATCTCCCCTTAATATGTACACAATAACCACTTACACTTCTCTGATCGCCTCTCTCCCCATCCTCTTAATATGTACAGTCGCGCTAATAAGTGATGTCTCGGCACCAAGTATCTGTTGATCAATAATTGGTATCAGTAATATCTAAGCTTCATTTCATCATAACGAGTGAAATATACCAACATGTTCCTACACTTACCCACCTTATTCAACATCTGACAGACATTAATACAGCACAGAGCGATCCAAACGTAATGACAGCTGGAACATGACTTATTAGCGCGACTGTACACAATAACCGCTAATTTACACTTCTCTCCCCCAGGGCATCATCTCCCCGAAGATAGAGGTGTCAACTCGGACCAGTGTGAGTGAGACCAGGAGCCCGCTACACCAATGCTCCCAGGATAACGTCAGCTTCGGTCACGCTCATAATAAGACCACTAAGGTAAACATTGTGGTCATGGGCTGGTCTATCAGAGTGAGAGTTGAGCGATCTCTGCCCCATACCCATAGCTTACTCTGACTGTTCCTTTTACTTGTATATTTTCTAGATCTCAAGTGACGGCATCTCTTCCGTGGATTGACCTCTCTACTGCCAACCTGTTTTACTCACACTGTTTTATCTGTGTTTTTCCTTCCTCCGTTCATTGTCTCTTTTAAAAAAAAAAAAAAAAAAAAAAAAAAAAAGTCAAAGCGTCACATTTTTCCTTTGCCCCTCAACTTTCCCTTCATAATTGTTGAGGGGCACAGGGCCTTGGGTAGGGCTCTCGTTTCCCGGGCGTTTCCGCACCCTCCTCAGCTCCCCGCCTTGGAGTGGCTTCGGTCGCCCGGGCTTTATTAGTGGTAAGCAGGGAGGGTTTTGCGGGGGCGCTTGTTTATGGCCTTGGCCTTGCTCGGGACCGTTCGGCCAGACAGCCTGGGGAACAGCAACAAAATCAACAACATGGGGGGGGGGGGGAAGAGAGAGAGAGAGAGAGAGAGAGAGAGAGAGAGAGAGAGAGAGAGATAGAGAGAGAGAGAGAGAGAGAGAGAGAGAGAGAGAGAGAACAGAGAGAGAGAGAGAGAACAGAGAGAGAGAGAGAGAACAGAGAGAGAGAGAACAGAGAGACAGAGAGAGAGAACAGAGAGAGAGAGAGAGAGAACAGAGAGAGAGAGAGAGGAGCAAGTTGTGAAGAGTTCTAACAAGTTAAGACCAAAACATAGGTAAACTAGATAGAGGCAAGGTTGTGTGATGGTTATTAACTGGGGTGTGACCAGTTTTGGTTCTGTCCTTTACTATCTTTCTCTGGCTTGTATCCATTTGGCCCCATTCAGCCTACTGTTTTAAGACGTTTATCCCCATCCAGGTGTCAATTGTTTACTGGCGAGCGGTAGCGAGCCAGCATATTTTTAATTTGTGTTAGACAGCAGGCTAAATTTGTAAATTTTTCGATAGAAAAATGTCTCCGGCGAAGCCGGATTTCTTCATATAATGCTGGCTCGCTATCGCTCGCCAGGAAGAAATCGACACCTAGATGGGGATAAACGTCTTAAAATAGTTGGCTGAATGGGGCCGAATGGATACAAGCCAGAGAAAGAGAGAAAAGAACAGAAATAACAAAAAGCAGGTCACGTGTTGATGGATGGGGGGGTAATGGATAAGATGATACCGAACAATGAAGATGGTAATGTGTAAGTAAATAAGACGATATCAGAATAATGCTATATCCAATGTAGTTTATTAATCGATTCTGTTTCTTGATAGCAACCCATTAGATTTAACCCACTGAGGACCAGCTAATTAACCCTCTCCGACATATGACGCGATTTTGAGCCCATTAGGGATACTTTTAAAGCCTTTGTTACCATCAGGGGTATTTAGAAACCTTTAGTTTAGTTACTTCAACCTCTGCAGTTGTCTTTGAGTTAGCTGTGTTGAGCCTATTGGGGATACTTTAAAGCCTTTGTTACCATCAGGGGTATTTAGAAACCTTTAGTTTAGTTACTTCAACCTCTGCAGTTGTCTTTGATTAGCTGTGTTTAGCCTATTAGGGATACTTTAAAGCCTTTGTTACCATCAGGGGTATTTACAAACCTTTAGTTTAGTTACTTCAACCTCTGCAGTTGTCTTTGAGTTAGCTGTGTTGAGCCTATTGGGGATACTTTAAAGCTTTTGTTACCATCAGGGGTATTTAGAAACCTTTAGTTTAGTTACTTCAACCTCTGCAGTTGTCTTTGAGTTAGCTGTGTTGAGCCTATTGGGGATACTTTAAAGCTTTTGTTACCATCAGGGGTATTTAGAAACCTTTAGTTTAGTTACTTCAACCTCTGCAGTTGTCTTTGAGTTAGCTGTGTTGAGCCTATTAGGGATACTTTAAAGCCTTTGTTACCATCAGGGGTATTTAGAAACCTTTAGTTTAGTTACTTCAACCTCTGCAGTTGTCTTTGAGTTAGCTGTGTTGAGCCTATTGGGGATACTTTAAAGCCTTTGTTACCATCAGGGGTATTTAGAAACCTTTAGTTTAGTTACTTCAACCTCTGCAGTTGTCTTTGAGTTAGCTGTGTTGAGCCTATTGGGGATACTTTAAAGCTTTTGTTACCATCAGGGGTATTTAGAAACCTTTAGTTTAGTTACTTCAACCTCTGCAGTTGTCTTTGAGTTAGCTGTGTTGAGCCTATTGGGGATACTTTAAAGCTTTTGTTACCATCAGGGGTATTTAGAAACCTTTAGTTTAGTTACTTCAACCTCTGCAGTTGTCTTTGAGTTAGCTGTGTTGAGCCTATTAGGGATACTTTAAAGCCTTTGTTACCATCAGGGGTATTTAGAAACCTTTAGTTTAGTTACTTCAACCTCTGCAGTTGTCTTTGAGTTAGCTGTGTTGAGCCTATTGGGGATACTTTAAAGCCTTTGTTACCATCAGGGGTATTTAGAAACCTTTAGTTTAGTTACTTCAACCTCTGCAGTTGTCTTTGAGTTAGCTGTGGGCAGAAAACTAATTTTGGAGAGGTAATTATAAGAGTGAGAGAACTCTATTTCGTATTGCTAATCTGGCAACCTCTGCGTCATATGAGTCTGAAGGGGTTAATAATAAATGTACACCCCAGGACCAGCAGGTTTGTAATTTTTTTGTTCCCCCCCAGGAAACACCAGGAACGGGTTAGAAATGAAGGAATTCCCACAAAAAACCGATCCCCTAGGTCATTAAGGGGAGATTTCCACTGGAGGGATTTTTTTCTGGACTCCTTTCTCCCTCATGTTTAGCCCAATTGCTTTTTGTGATTTAAAGACGTTCGCCCTAGTAGTTTGGACATTTTAAGACATTTTTCCCCATTTCTGTCAATTTTAAGACCTTTCGTGCCATTAAGGTGTCGATTTTTTCCTGGTGAGCGATAGCGAGCCTGTAATTTAAGAGCAACCGGCCTCCGGCCGGGACATTTTTCTACCGAAAAATGTACAAATTTATCTTGAAAGGGGGTCTAGGGGGTGTAATTTTAAGCTTGATGAAAACGTAGGGAACAAACTAAATACCCCCCCTTAAGGGGTCCTACGGTGCGCCCCCGAAAGTCGGAATTAACATGGGGAAATGGGTAGGCAAAAACAGGTTTTAGCGCGCTCACACGCACACGCGGTTGGACTTTGACAGTTTTCAACCATCGGCATTGTTGCGTGGGATACTTACACAGTTCCCATACAAATCTGAGCCCTCTAGGTGCCATAGGACCGGAGTAATTAACCAGGACGCACCGTATGCGTCGCTGGGGTTTAGCGTTACATACATTTTGGACGCAAACGCTGCGTCGCTGGGGTTCTGTGGGTTAAGGGGAGATATCCACCTGGAGGATTTTTTTCTTGACCCCTTTCTCCCTCATGTTTAGCCCCATTGTTTTTGAGATTTTAAGACGTTCGCCCCATTAGTTTGGCGATTTTTAGAACCCTCGCTCCATTTCTGTCAATTTTAAGACCATTCGTGACATTTAGGTGTCGATTTTTTCCTGGCGAGCGATAGCGAGCCTGTAATTTAAGGGGAACCGGCCTTAGGCCGGGACATTTTTCTACCGAAAAATGTCCAAATTTATCTTGAAAGGGGGTCTAGGAAGAGTAATTTTAAGCTTGATGGAAGTCTAGGGAACCAACTAAAAACCTCCCCTTAAGTAAACTAGTACCGGTATATGTTTAGGCCAATGAAAATCTAGAGTAGTTAACCATCTCATATTAGTTTTTATGTTCTCTCCACCAACCAACTTTACTCCTAAACTCGATTAATGAAATTAACAAACACATGTGACACTTAGAATGACAGCTCAAAGGAACTGTAACCGTTTGAATAACTGCACTAAAAGATTCTAAACACCCCTGTTGGTCACAAAAGGTTTTAAATATGCCAGAAATGATGTAAATATTGTCATTGTGTCAACTATTCCATCATATTGTTCTCCCCCAGGCTGTGTACCGGAGTGGGTCACCAGAGGAAGGGAGGAAGGGTGATGGTGGTGGTGGTGGTGGTGGTGGTATTAGTAGTGGTGGGGAAGATGACTCACCACCACCACCACCACCAGCCATACACCACCATGACACCAACACCAGTCCAAGGAGAGGTAGGGAGGAATAAATTGGTTGAGAATACTGTTTTGCTTACATCTTACATACACACAACACATCCAATACAAACACACACACACACACACACACCATACCCAGTACACACACACACACAAACACAGCACATCCAATACCCAGACACACACACACCATACCCAGTACACACACACACAAACACAGCACATCCAATACCCAGACACACACACACCATACCCAGTACACACACACACAAACACAGCACATCCAATACCCAGACACACACACACCATACCCAGTACACACACACACCATACCCAGTACACACACACACACAAACACAGCACATCCAATACCCAGACACACACACACCATACCCAGTACACACACACAGCACATCCAATACCCAGACACACACACACCATACCCAGTACACACACACACCATACCCAGTACACACACACACAAACACAGCACATCCAATACCCAGACACACACACACACCATACCCAGTACACACACACACCATACCCAGTACACACACACACAAACACAGCACATCCAATACCCAGACACACACACACCATACCCAGTACACACACACACCATACCCAGTACACACACACACACAAACACAGCACATCCAATACCCAGACACACACACACCATACCCAGTACACACACACACCATACCCAGTACACACACACACACAAACACAGCACATCCAATACCCAGACACACACACACCATACCCAGTACACACACACAAACACAACACATCCAATACCCAGACACACACACACATCCAATATATATAGGCAGTACTGGTGTCGTTCGGTACAGTGATCAAACCACCGATCGGTCAATTGCTATCAAATGAATCACCAATAGCTTTACCGGACATAACTCTGGTATGACTGAGGCTGATGACAGAGATGAGCACTCTCGTAGCACCATGCATGTTTACTATGCATTATAGCAGTACAGTAAACCCCCATTTTCTCGGACTCTTTTTAGTCGGAAACCCGTACTTCTTGGAATGGCATCGGCCTCTCGGATAGTTCGCCGTAGATCTCGGCAAAATTTTGATATCTACAATTTGTATCCGAGGGACCACCGTGGCTTGTCGGACAGGTGTCCATATATCCGAGATCTAAGGGGTAAAACTCCGAGGGCCCACGTGGTCTGCCGGACAGGTCACCTCACAACGTGGAACATATCGGAAAATTCCGAGATGTCCGTGGCGTCATGCCCAAGCCGCGGACACCCCACGCAGCGAGTTTCCATAGCAACCACCCCCCCCCCCCCCCCCCCCCCCCCCCGCATTATCAGCCTCAATCCGCTTGTTGTTCTCTTGCGCATCACATCCCTTAGTCCGCCATTATGCCTCCCAAGGCTAAAGTGAAGTGTAAAGTGATATCCGTATCCCTGGAGGACAGTGAGATGGAGAAGAACAGTGAGATGGAGAAGGACAGTGAGATGGAGAAGGACAGTGAGATGGAGAAGGACAGTGAGGTGGAGAAGGACAGTGAGATGGAGAAGGACAGTGAGGTGGAGAAGGACAGTGAGATGGAGAAGGACAGTGAGATGGAGAAGGACAGTGAGGTGGAGAAGGACAGTGAGATGGAGAAGGACAGTGAGATGGAGAAGGACAGTGAGGTGGAGAAGGACAGTGAGATGGAGAAGGACAGTGAGATGGAGAAGGACAGTGAGGTGGAGAAGGACAGTGAGATGGAGAAGGACAGTGAAGTGGAGAAGGACAGTGAGATGGAGAAGGACAGTGAGATGGAGAAGGACAGTGAGGTGGAGAAGGACAGTGAGGTGGAGAAGGACAGTGAGATGGAGAAGGACAGTGAGATGGAGAAGGACAGTGAGGTGGAGAAGGACAGTGAGATGGAGAAGGACAGTGAGATGGAGAAGGACAGTGAGATGGAGAAGGACAGTGAAGGGGAGAAGGGGCAGTGAAGTGTGGGGATGGGGGAGGGGGGAAAAGACAATCATCAAGGCAAAACAATTATCAAGAACTACAACAAGACTACATGCAAACCTACAGTACACATCACAGGGCAAGGAGTGAAGAAGGGACCTGGTTCCAGTGTTTGTTATGGGAGGGTGGGTGTTCCTGATCAGTACATTACAGTATTGTAAAGTGTACTGTAATGTTCAGTTCACTAATTGTACTGTACTGCTGTATTCCCTTTATACTACTGTATATATTTACATGTACCTATACTGTAATTCATTTTGAGTCTCCGTTGTTAGTGATAGGATAGTCTCCGTTGTTAGTGATAGGATAGTCTCCGTTTTCTCTGGTGGCGCGGACTCCCCCTTCCAATTCGGACATTTTCCCTCTCTTAAGGGGAGGTTTTTAGTTGATTCCCTAGACTTCCATCAAGCTTAAAATTACTCCCCCTTGACCCCTTTCAAGATAAATTTGTACATTTTTCGGTACATTTTTCGGTAGAAAAATGTCCCGGCCGAAGGCCGGTTCCCCTTAAATTACAGGCTCGCTATCGCTCGCCAGGAAAAATCGACACCTAAATGGCACGAATGGTCTTAAAATTGACAAAAATGGGGCGAGGGTTCTTAAAATCGCCAAACTAATGGGGCAAACGTCTTAAAATCTCACAAGCAATGAGGCTAAACATGAGGGAGAAAGAGGTTCAGAAAAAATCCTCCAGGTGGAAATCTCCCCTTAAGTCGGACTTTGGACTTCTCGGAAAATCAGACTTTTCGGAAGTGGTCCCTCCCCAATTAGTCCGAGATAACGAGGGTTTACTGATACTTGTAACTTAGTGTAAGGAAACTACTGCCATTTTAAAGTTTTGTCTCTTTGTCCAGCATGTGTATAAATGTATGTGTGTATTCCTACAGGTGAGGTGATGGGTCGTAGTGGAGGTATGAACAACAGAGAGTTAGAGGGCCCTAATAAACCTCGCTTTGGGTACCGTAAACCAGACAACGACCTTCTCTCCCGTATACCATCATCACCCACTCGGAACACGAGGTAAATAGAGCCAACGATTCCCAACCTCCTCATTGTTCCCTGATTAACCCCTTCAGACTCATATGACGCAGAGGTTGCCGGCTTTAAAGTATCCCTAATAGGCTCAACACAGCTAACTCAAAGACAACTGCAGAGGTTGAAGTAACTAAACTAAAGGTTTCTAAATACCCCTGATGGTAACAAAGGCTTTAAAGTATCCCCAATAGGCTCAACACAGCTAACTCAAAGACAACTGCAGAGGTTGAAGTAACTAAACTAAAGGTTTCTAAATACCCCTGATGGTAATAAAGGCTTTAAAGTATCCCTAATAGGCTCAACACAGCTAACTCAAAGACAACTGCAGAGGTTGAAGTAACTAAAATAAAGGTTTCTAAATACCCCTGGTGGTAACAAAGGCTTTAAAGTATCCCTAATCGGCTCAAAATCGTGTCATATGTCGGAGAGGGTTAAATAGCACTGTATGAATATTCCGATATTCAAAATAGACTACAGGGGGGCAATGCCTAGCGAGTTAATTGCTCAATAGGTGGCGCTCTGAGAGTGAGGGTCCGAGTCTAGGAGATGAGACAGTAAAGCACTGGAGCGAGGCAGCTTCAGAGATGGGGCTGCTTCGAGCCATGAGTGGGCAACTGAGCCCCATGCATCCTGCGAAGGCAAGATGGCAGGGGCTGGTTGCAGATAAAAGTGCTTCACATGTCTCACCCCCTAGACTCTAACAGAACCTCTCGGGCTTCACCGTTCAATGTGTAACGGTTGAATGTACAGGCTCTCAGCTTATGCTCGAGAGGGAGTAGTTGGAATATAGAAAAAAACAAAACAAAAAAACATCATACTTCCCCTACAGTCTAAGCTAAACTAACCTAACGCAGCTTAAGGGGAGGTTTTTAGTTTGGTCCCTAGATATCCATCAAGCTTAAGATTACACCCCCTTGAGCCTCTTTCAAGATAAATGTGTACATTTTTCGGTAGAAAAATGTCCCGGCTGAAAGCCGGTTCCTCTTAAATAACAGGTTCGCTATCGCTCGCCAGGATAAAATAGACACCTAAATGGCACGAAAGGTCTTAAAATTGACAGAAATGGGTCGAAAGTTCTTAAAATCGTCAAAATAATGGGGCGAACGTCTTAAAAATAGAAAAACAATGGGGCTAAACATGAGGGAGAAAGAAGTCAAGAAAAAAATCCCTCAAGTGGAAATCTCCCCTTAACCTAACCTACAACCTGATCCCTCAATACCTTCACCTGACCTGTATCAATCTTAAGGTACGTGGGCATCCCGAGCCGTTACCTGTCAAGGAGTGCCGGTAACCTGGCTGACCTACCCCGGACAGCACTAACGAGCAGGTGAGACAGGTGGAGTGTACGCTATAGTTATTTATTATTATTATTATTCTCTTTGGTGCTATCTATCTCTCTCTCTCTCTCTCTCTCTCTCTCTCTCTCTCTCTCTCTATGTCGGTCTCTCTGTGTCACTGTCTCTCTCTCTGTCGGTCTGTCGGTCTCTCTCTCTCTCTCTCTGTCGGTCTCTCTCTCTCTCTCTCTATGTCGATCTCTCTGTGTCACTGTCTCTCTCTCTGTCGGTCTGTCGGTCTCTCTCTCTCTCTCTGTCGGTCTCTCTCTCTCTCTCTCTCTCTCTCTCTTTCTCTGTCGGTCTCTCTCTCTCTCTCTCTCTGTCGGCCTCTCTCTCTCTCTCTCTCTCTGTCTGCCTGTCGGTCTCTCTCTCTCTCTCTCGCTTTTAGTTTTGTTAATAACTTCCATATTAAAATGTTGTCTTCTACAGTAGGTTATTTAAAATAAGAAATTCAGTTTATGATACATGAAACAATACCGTAATAACAAATTCCTAATCAAACTTACTAATGCAACTAAGCATCAATGAGAATGTTGAGTGGTTAACCCGTTAAGCGCGTGCAGGGTGTAGTGAACGCAACAGTTCTGGGCGGCAATATTAGGCTCCATTCCTGCCTATAATAGTCATTTTACGATCAATATCGTTATTACTTATTCATATGCGCGTATTTTACCTTTAATATGAAGATAGTAACCTGTAACAACAATAAAACAAGTGGGAATATCATTTGGTTGGTCAAAATCGGGAATTGTTAGCGAGAGGTTCATTCATCAAGTGTGAGCCAGCTGGCCTCACACCCTCTTCTCTTGAGGGTTGAAACAGTACTGAGCTACTCCCTCACACCCTCCCGGTCTCTACCTTACGTAACACACACATGACCACAGCCTAGGATCGGTTTGGAGATGTTTACACGAAAATATACCAATGAATAAGGGAATAACAGGGAAAATAGGTGATAATTGAAGGGGGGGGGGGAAAGGAGGGGATGTGGAGGAGTGATATGAGGTATGGAGGAAAACAAAAATTGTTTTAAGTGCTACTGGGGCCTTTTAAAATGTTTTTTTTAGGCCTTCCCTCTTAACCCGTGGAGCCCCGGCTAGTTTTGTAATGTTTGTTCACCAGAACCCGGCCGGTTTTCAAAAAATGGTTTTATTCCAGAAACAATAGCGAATGGGTTAGGAATGAAGGAAAAACCATGAAAAACCACTCAAAAAGCTTAAAAAATGGTCCTACAGAGCCCCCGAAAATTTATTTTACAAGAGTAAAAAATTGAAGGCAATTACCCCAAAAAACCAGGTTATTGCGCGCTCACGCGCACGCACGTGGACTTTGAGAGTTTTCAACCATCGGCACGGTTGCGTGGGATACGTACACAGTTCCCATACAAATCTGAGCCCTCTTAAGTGGCTACACCTGAGGTTACGGTCGGCGCAATTAGGGTGACGCGTCAGGCGCGTCGCTGGGGCTGTGCGTTACATACATCGCCGACGCGTCAGACGCGTCGCTGGGGCTGTACGGGTTAAGAGCTTTCTCGCCGTCGCCCAGTAAAACCTCTTAGGAGTGTTCTCGCCATTCCCGGGTTAACAAATATTTTTTTCATTTTCTTTACATGTAAGTAACATAATATGTATAATGAATGAAGCAGGTAGTACAGAGGAAAGCAAACAATAGCAAATCATTTGATCATGAGACTGCTTTAGCTCCTTATATTAGTAATGACCTTGATGGTTCTATTCTAATATGATTATATTGCGTTTTTGTTTTGCAACAAGGCCCTGAACCCTGCAAACGTTGCTTTGCAACTTTTATTATTAATTATTGATTTGATTACTATTATTATTATTATTACTAGCAGGGGTACCCGGCGTTGCCCGGGTTTAAATTCTACCATAATCACCATCATCAATCACTACTACCACAATCATCACAATACTACTACTACCATAATCACCGGCATCGACCTCCCTGTGCCTCATTAAACGGCGACCTCGATTTCGGCCGCTAAATGACCTCCGATTTTTCATCTGACATCATCCGTACCCCCATTGTGGGGAGCTGCGAACAACTTTCGTTCCATACACCTTTTCGATCGGAGGCCTCCTTCTGCCCCAAACGGCAATTGTTTTCAATTTGTTGTCAATTTCAGCCTCGAAACGACCTCCGATCGTGGCCTCGCCCCCTCTATGACCTGACCCAGGTCAATTGACACCCACATGCAAAGTTTCAGCTCCCCAGGTCCAAAACTGCGGCCGCCTATGAAGAACACACAGACAGACAAACAGACACACAAACTGATTTAATAATATAGATTATTATTAACCCATACCATACCAGAGTTTTCCAATTTATATACTCCTCAATACCATCTATTTTCACAAAAATTATTATTCTGCGGCGCAACATGATGCATCACTCAAGAAAGCTGGGGTGTAACTGACTTCTGATGGTGGGAACAGCCAAGGTATATCAACTGTATTCTTGGGAACAGCTGCCTGACGCTTGGGCAGTGTTGCCTATACCTAACACTAGCAGAAAGGTCTACAATACAATGTCATATTAACAGATTTTTTTTTTTTTTTTTTTTTTTTTTTTTTCTATATTCCAACTACTCCCTCTACTGCTCCACATTAGCAAAGAACACAGCTCAAGTACGAGTAACGATACTAACTTATAACTTTTATACTGACGGACACTGCTTGGCGCTCGTATAGGATGGGTTAATATTATCATTATGATTGTTATTATTATTGACTAGCAGGGGTACCCGGCGTTGCCCGGGTTTAAATTCCACCATAATCACCATCACTACTACCACCACCACTACTACTACCATAATCACCATCATCAATCACTACTACCACAATCACTACCATAATCACCGGCCTCGACCTCCCTGTGCCTCATTAAACGGCGACCTCGATTTCGGCCGCTAAATGACCTCCGATTTTGGATCTGACCTCATCCGTACCCCCATTGTGGGGAGCTGCGAACAACTTTCGTTCCATACACCTTTTCGATCGGAGGCCTCCTTCTGCCCCAAACGGCCATTTTTCCGATTTCGCGCTCATTTTCTCCGTCTCTTTCACCCTGGGGAACTTTTTTTTTCTCACTAAAACCTGCCTAGGGACCCCCTTACTATGCATACCAAGTATGAACGCTCTAGCTTAAAAAATGTGGCCATGCATAAAGAACAGACACACAGACACACACACGCACACACAGACAGACAGACAATCGAAAATATTATATAGACGAGTTTCATTCTGCATTTACAGGTATGGTAACGGCGGAAGTGGTCGAAGTGGTGGAGGCCTGGTAAGGGGAGGTAGTGAGGTGGAGGATGGTGGTGGAGGTGGTAACAGTAACTACACACACCCCAGGAGGAGACACAAGGATGATCTGGCTCACCTGGCTCACGTTACTATGTTGGAACCGGGTTAGTGTGTGTGGGTTTTTTTTGTTTTTTTTCTATGTGAGTGAGGGAGACAAAAGGCAGAACTGCCTGTAGCGAGCGCCTCCCCCATAGTTGAAAGAGTGACAGGCCCAAAATCAAGTGACATTCGAGCTAAAATGCCTGGACACACGGAGTTTGAAGCAATTTAAGTCATAGGAGGAGGGAAAGACAGATTCTGGGAGAGTTCCAGAACTCAGCTGTTGAATAGAAGAAAATCTGAGAGTAACGTTTCACTCTTGGGTTGGAGAGTTGCACAGAGTAGGGGTGGGATTGTGTTGCAAGACGGGTACCACGTACCCTACGTAGAGGAGGTGGTATACACTGGGAGAGTTCTGAGGAGCACTGATTATTGTAGCAGCGATAGAATAGCGAGAGATGCAACATTGCGGCGAAGAGAGAGAGAGAGAGTTTGCAGAGAGGTGGTGAGTGGGCGGGAATTAATGATACGGAAGGCCTTCCTTTCTACTTTGTCTAAAAGTGCAGTGTGACAGGATCCTCCTCACACATGTGAACAATACTCAATACAAGGACGCAAGGACGCACAGAGCAAGAAGTTATGCAGGGGTAAAGAATCCCCTGAGGCAGTTGAGCACACCCAGCTTCTGGGAGGCT
Source organism: Paralithodes platypus (assembly GCA_032716605.1). Taxonomy (NCBI): domain Eukaryota; kingdom Metazoa; phylum Arthropoda; class Malacostraca; order Decapoda; family Lithodidae; genus Paralithodes; species Paralithodes platypus. Next base: position 7,552,078 of record CM064572.1, read on the forward strand.
GCCTTAGCAAGACTGGTAATATGGTCCTTCCAAGTGAGAGCTGAAGAAAAAGAGACACCAAGAATATTGAGAGAAGATGAAGAATTGATATTTGTATTGTTGAAGAATAAGGGATAGTCCGCTGGGAGTTCCTTACGGGTAGATAGATGGATAAATTGGGTTTTGGAAGCATTAAAGGTAACAAGGTTTTCTCTGCCCCAATTGGAAATAGTAGTTAGATCAGAAAATAAGAGTTCTATGGCTTCATTACGTTTGTTTTTGAGGGACTACTGGCTGGGGCGTTCTGGAAAACTGGTCGAGTAGTGTAAGGTAGAGTCGTCTGGAGTTACAGTGGAGAAGATCGTTTATGAAAATTAGAAAGAGAATAGGAGACAAGACAGAGCCCTGAGGAACACCAGAGTTGATAGGATGAAGAAGTGAGCGATGGGCGTCCACAACCGCAGCTATGGAACGGCCGGAAAGGAAATTAGAGACAAAGGCACAGATGGAGGGATAGAAACCGAAGGAGGGTAGTTTAGAAATTAAAGATTTGTGCCAGACTCTATCGAAGGCCTTCGATATGTCTAGTGCAATAGAAAAGGTCTCACCGAAGTCTCGAAAGGAGGATGACCAAGAGTTAGTAAGATATGAAAGAAGATCACCAGTAGAGCGACCCTTAAGGGGAGATGTCCACTTGAGGGATTTTTTTCTTGACTCCTTTCTCCCTCATGCTTAGCCCCATTGTTTTTCTAATTTTAAGATGTTTGCCCCATTATTTTGACGATTTTAAGAACTTTCGACCCATTTCTGTCAATTTTAAGACCTTTCGTGCCATTTAGGTGTCGATTTTATCCTGGCGAGCGATAGCGAGCCTGGAATTTAAGAGGAACCGGCTTTCAGCCGGGAAATTTTTCTACCGAAAAATTTACAAATTTATCTTGAAAGGGGCTCAAGGGGGTGTAATCTTAAGCTTGAAGGATATCTAGGGACCAAACTAAAAACCTCGCCTTAACTCGAGACAGAGACCGAACAGAAACATTTAAAGAAACATAATCCTCATAGCAAAGCAGTTTGGTAGAAGAAGTGTGCATTTCTTGATACAAGTATCAACATTGACACACGCAATAGAAAACGCAAAACAATCAAAATTAGATATGGAATCATCACAGGTTTAGCCTATGTTGGCTTTGGTAGATGAAGTATTGAGGGATAAGCCTTTACAACGGCACATCCTTTCCAATTCATTGCCATCAGAGTTCTTATACAGTGATATTTGCCCCGAACTGTATTCCGTGGTAGAGGTGTCAAACTAGTCTCAAATGACTCGTCAGAGCAAGGGAAACAACTCCTTTCAAGATAATGTTTGGCTAATGTTGACTTTCTACTTTCTCAACATATATATATGAGACAAATATGGTTCTTACTATCTTGCAAATATGGTTCTTACAATCTTGCAAATATGGTTCTTACTATCTTGCAAATATGGTTCTTACTATCTTGCAAATATGGTTCTTACTATCTTGCAAATATGGTTCTTACTATCTTGCAAATATGGTTCTTACAATCTTGCAAATATGGTTCTTACAATCTTGCAAATATGGTTCTTACTATCTTGCAAATATGGTTCTTATTATCTTGCAAATATGGTTCTTACTATCTTGCAAATATGGTTCTTACTATCTTGCAAATATGGTTCTTACTATCTTGCAAATATGGTTCTTACAATCTTGCAAATATGGTTCTTACTATCTTGCAAATATGGTTCTTACTATCTTGCAAATATGGTTCTTACTATCTTGCAAATATGGTTCTTACTATCTTGCAAATAAAATATTAAAATGTGCGTGGCTGGTTTGTCCCCCAGGCTCCCTTCAGACAAGACACGGGATTCCTAAGTGTGATTCCTGGAAGTGGAGGAGTGGAAGGTGTGGCTGCTTGGGAGAGAGGTGGGAGAGAAGTGGAACAGAGAGAGAGGGTGGAGGGTAAGGGATGAAAAAAAAAAAAAAAAAAAAAAAAAAAACACAGAGAGAGAGAGAGAGAGAGAGAGAGAGAGAGAGAGAGAGAGAGAGAGAGAGAGAGAGAGAGAGAGAGAGAGAGAGAGAGAGAGAGAGAGAGAGAGAGAGAGAGAGAGAGATAGGGTTACAATGAATTGTTAGTATCTCAAAGGGCTAACGATCCAATCCGGGGAAATATTCTGAGAAGATGGATATAATAATATGAATTGCAGTATAGCCATTACAGTATACATAATACTGTAACAATTTTCTTTAGCTTATAATCTATCTCTAGGACACACAGAGTTTGCAGCAATGTAAGTCTTTGGAAGAGGGAAAGACTGATTCTGGGAGTGTTCCAGAGCTCAGCTGTTGAATAGAAGAAAGATTGAGAATAATGTTTCACTCTTGGGTTGGAGAGTTGCACAGTAGGGGTGGGATTGTGTTGCAAGATGGATGATACGTGCTCTACGAAGAGGGGGTGGTATACACTGAGAGAGCTCTGAGGAACACTAACTATTGTAATAGCGGTAGAATAGTGAGAGAGATGCAACATTGCGGCGAAGAGAGAGAGATTGCAGAGAACTGGTGAGTGAATGTGAGTTAAGGGGAGGTTTTTAGTTAGTTTGTTAGACCTCCATCAAGCTTAACATTACACCCCCTAGAGCCCCTTTCAAGATAAATTTGTACATTTTTCGGTAGAAAAATGTCCCGGCCGAAGGCCGGTTCCTCTTAAATTACAGGCTCGCTATCGCTCGCCAGGAAAAAATCGACACCTTAATGGCACGAAAAGTCTTAAAATTGACAGAAATGGGGTGAAAGTTCTTAAAATCGCCAAACTAATGGGGCGAATGTCTTAAAATATCAAAAGCAATGGGGCTAACCATGAGGGAGAAAGGGGTCAAGAAAAAAATCCCTCAAGTGGAAATCTCCCCTTAATGAAGCAAAATACATGCATAGGTCAATCATGATGAGAGGATTTACATCAAGGGGAGGTTTTTAGTGTGTTCCCTAGACCTCCATCAAGCTTGAAATTACACCCCCTTGACCCCCTTTCAAGATAAATTTGTACATTTTTCGGTAGAAAAATGTTCTGGCTGAAGGCCGGTTCCTCTTAAATTACAGGCTCGCTATCGCTCGCCAGGAAAAAATCGACACCTATATGGCACGAAAGGTCTTAAAAGTGACATAAATGGGATGAAAGTTCTTAAAATCGCCAAACTAATGGGGCGAACGTCTTAAAATCTAAAAAACAATGGGGCTAAACATGAGGGAGAAAGGGGTAAAGAACAAAATCCCTCAAGTGGAAATCTCCCCTTAACCCACATACTGTGACGTGCATAGACTTCTTTTGCATCGTCCCATGATTCAACCCAAACTGTACCCTTGCAGAGCGGTGCCCCCACTGTGACGGTGAACACGGGGCGGACTCCTGCACCACTTGCCGTACCTACCACCGCTACTTCCCCCGGCCACTGTCACCCTCCGCCCGAGCCCACGCCCACGCCTACCACGCCAGCACCCCCCATGCCGCCCTCAAGGTCCTACGCCAGCCCGCCCACCGGAAACTGCGCCCCAGGAAGCGATATTTAGCAGAGATCGAGGGAGACTTGCATGGTACGAGGGAACACTAGAGTTAGGCGCTACCACTGTACCACGATATCCTGATATTTTTATCTATACAGAAGCTGTTGAAGCTTTAGGATTCCATGGTGTAGTGGTAGATCCTAGCTCTTATGTTCCAAGAGTCTGGGGTTTTAATCCTCTAACATGTATAAATTACATTACGGTATTATACCTTGTATTTCACCTAAAAAATGACTCTGTAAAAAAACTAAATATACGAAAATAGGTAAATGTGTGACCGATATAAATAGGTAAATGTGTGACCGATATAAATAGGTAAATGTGTGACCGATATAAATAGGTAAATGTGTGACCGATATAAATAGGTAAATGTGTGACCGATATAAATAGGTAAATGTGTGACCGATATAAATAGGTAAATGTGTGACCGATATAAATATAAAGGTGGATATACTGTAGTGCTGCCAGTCCTGCCAAAGTAAATATAGTGAGGGTATTCAAGATAGTGGCCATTTTGATGATCTGTTTTGCTCCCATGACACTCGCTGCACCTTGACAGATGAGTCCCGGCAGAACGACTCCAGGAGAGCTCGGTCCCTATCCCCCCAACGCCGGCCAACCTCCGCCCCTCCGGACCGCCTCGACCAGTTGCCCCCCGCACCCCGTACCGCCCGGAGGCTGCACGACGATGGAGAGGACCTGTCGGGAGGGGAGGATGAGGGGGTTAAGTCTCCCTCCAGGTCCCCCTCTAGGTCCCCCTCCCCCCCTGCCAGCCACGCCTCAGCCCCCCCTGCCATCACCCGCCCCCGCCCGAGGTCCGCCAGGTAGGGGAGATTAAGGGAGGATAGGATGGTCTTTATGGCACCCCTTCTCCCTCATGTTTAGCCCCATTGAATTATAGATTTTAAGATGTTCAGCCCATTTGTTTGGCGATTTTAAGACTTTACGCCCTATTTCTTTCTCGATATTAACCCATTGCCTGCGGGAGACGTTCCCGAACACCATGCAATTTACAGGTTTTTAAAGCTTCTTAACCTCTTCTGTACCGGTGACGTCTTTTTAATTTTACTCTAACTATATTTAGACGATTTTGTGCAGTTTAACACTCAACGAGCAGCCTAGGCCTGCCTTCTACTGCCTGCCAAGCGGGTGGTTTTACCCTAAACGAGCTTATTTCTGTGCTTTTTCATGCATAAACAAGAGCCAGAGCGTAATACAATTATGTATCCCTGAAAGGGCGATAATTGAGCTTTCCAATGACACCAGAACCATCCTTCTACGACCACGCGTTCTCTTGCAACGATCGTGCAACCGAAGGGCAAAATCGCTAAAATACGGTAATTTCCTTACATAATTCCCTGTGTAGCGAGTTAGAGTGTGGATGTGTGTGGAGGGGACGTCAGTTGCCACGCGGGACCCGTGCCGAACGGTCAGAGCCGACCTACGCTCCTCCCACCGCTCGTCTCTCTCTCAGAGCCGATAATGTACTCAAAATTGCATGCGACTATAGCCGGGCCCCGCCACATAGTCCTTGGTTCTCTTGTCCGACTATAGCCGGGTGCCGCTCTTTAAGGGTTAAGAAGGATCTGTGGTAGTTAAAAAGGTTAAGTGAGATAGTTCGAAGTTTGTTATTTGCTGGAGACACTTTTTAAACTGAATAAAATGGTCTAATAGTAGCCAAAATAAAGTTAAAAGGATGGTCCCAGTAAAGAAGGGGTTAAAGCCTGTAGAATTTAGTGTGAGGGAGCGGGAGCGCGACAGGCCACACGTTCTTCCGGCGGCCGCGGCCCTGAGGGCTCTGAGTCAGAGCCTCGCGAGATATGCATCGCTGCCAAAGGCAAATGTAGCCCGACATTAGCGACAATTGCTCATTTTAGCGAATGACTATGGTAGCGCTGCGGGTGAAGCCCGCGAGCTACGAAGCTTGTTTTGGTGTCATTTTGAAACTAGTTTCTTTTAGTTTTTGGTTGAATAAATTTCTTTTTATTCAGACACTTGCCAAGTCAATCAGGAGTGCCTGAATGAGCCCAAATATGGCGGAAATAGGTGGAAATATGCCCGCAGCCAAAGTGTTCAGACATTAAATTTTAAGAATGACCGCCCGGAAATTTTTCTACTGAAAAATTTACAAATTTATCTTGAAGGGGGGTCTAGGGGGTGTTTTTTACTGATGGAGATCTAAGGACGAAGCTAAAAAAATAATAAGATGAAAAACAATAAGCAAATAAATACGCCCATGTCCCCTTAACACACTCTGATCCGACGTGTTGTGAGTTATTACGATATTTAGATTAATTATTATTGAGGATTTTGCTTGATCCAGCTATTCTCAAACAAAATATTATAGCTTGTTCCCCTAGTGACCTAGTCTAACAAAACCGCCCTCCAATACTTCCTTCACACTAATATACGCCCACCCAGACGACCCCGTTCAAGCTCAATTTGTAAACCTTTGAGCAGAAATGTTTTCCGATTTCAGTAAGTTAGTTGCCCAGAATAAAACTGACAACTGAATGGGGTAAAGCATCTTATTATTGCCAAACTAATGGGGTGAAATGCCTTAGAAGTCCAAAAACATCCCCCTCGGACCAAATACGTTTAATCCCTAAAGCTGTATAAACTTTACCTTTTCGTCACTTTTGTTTTCTCTATTTCGTTCTTTTTTAAGGTCAGACCCGCCTATTTATTGTTGCCACCAAGTGATGATGATATATATTTTTATACTAGTCTACTGAGCCAAAGCCTCTTATATGGCTAGGAGACCAATGATATGTCGAGCAAGTGGAAGGACAGAACATAAACAGGTCAGTTAAAGTACATTGAACTTATATATAGTCAGTAGATAGGAGTGGAGTGAAGCAAAGTTAACGAGGATCGACAAAAGAAGGTAAATTGTCAAGAAGTTGGTGAAAGCTGATATTGTAGCTTAGTAAGAAAATCAGGAGTTTCGAGGTTTTGTAGTATATGCTCAACGCAAACACAGTAAGATCCATGTTGAGAAAGAGGCAATGACGGACCGTGTCACAAAGAGATGAAAGAACGCACTCGGGAAGCGATGTCGTGTTCCGTTGAGGTCAAATTACCTTAAAATAAGATAGGAAACAAGATGAACAACCATAATAGGAGCAATGTGAGGAATCGTTCAGTGAAGAGCTAACATCATCGCGGTTGATCAAAGGAGGGCAATCTTGTATACATCTGGTGGTACCTGCAACATCAGACAAGTCAGGTAATCAGAAGGCTCAATATCTATATGCGGGTCCTGAGGCGTCCGATCAACGGCTATTATGGAGACGGCTGCTCCCAATGCTGGAGAGGAGACATCGTGGTGCAGAACAGAAGGCTTGGCAAGTTTGGTTATCAATGGGGAATTAGTGAGCGAAGAGGTAGAGTCACCAGACCTCTTGCGGCAGACAGGCGGGTCATTGAGTTGTACATGCGAACCGGAGATGCGGTATGTGACCAGGTCCGTATCCACTAGATCATGTTGTTGCTTAAAGCGCTCCATCAGAGCAGCCAGAGAAAGGGTTGAACACTTAACATGGTCAACACACACATACCAAAGTTTGTAGGAGGAAAGCGGGACAATAGAGGGGACGGTCCGACAAAAGAAGATCTCCAATTCTTTCGACCAAGTGCCAGTTGGAGAGGAGATATGATCGAGGAAGAACCGTTTACTGCAATCATTACACCCACAGGAACTGTCATGATCAGGTAACGACCATGGGTCTGCAGGGGGTGTGAAGCCATCAAAAGCTGCAACCGCCTGCTCAACATCGTCAGGGGTATCACTGATGTGTACAGGGGATGCAAGGGTACACTTAGGGCTTGCAATATTAGTTTTCATGGTATTCCAGAGTTTTTGTGATACACTTGGTTAAAGAGGTTTTGTTTTAGATGTTGAGGATTGGTCGGTAAGGGAGGGCCGGGACCCAGATTTGGGAACGGAGGCTAGTTTCTGTGATAAAGGTCGAGATCGGGTAACAGGACGGGATTGGCGTTGAGGTAAAGGGGACTTGGGCTTAGCATCAGTACCAAGACCCACATGCACAGGATCTTTTGATGAAAATTTAGGTATATGAGACCGTGCGGAAGGTCGACCAGGTACTTGTTGCGATTGCGGGGCGGATAGAGATCTAGCGTTACCAAGAGAGGTGTTAGGGGGTGGATCCGTGGCCAAAACATCCGTCGCAAGTGGCATGAATGCATTGCGTGAAAAAACCCAGAGATACAGTCGATGTAGGTGTTGCGCTGTTGGTGGAGTGTGTGGACGATGCTTGAGTATGAGAAGGTGATGGGATACTCGAGTGTACCGGAGTATGTGATAAGGCAATGGAGCAGAAGAACGTGTCACAGCGGCGTACCTGCGTTTGGACACTGTCTCAGACTCTCGCACTAGGCGGGCAGCTGCTCTGTAAGGAATGCCTTTCATTTATTGTAAATGAAGTACCTCCTTCGCGAACACTTAGTGAGAACATAGCTTTATCGGAGGCAATGTGTTGTTTGCCACAATTTTCACAAGTCAGAGTAACAGAGGGACACAGGGTAGGATGATTACCATCCCCAGACTCTACTCCACAGTGTAGGCAGGGCCTTCCAGATCGACAATATTTGTCCGGATGACCAAATTTCCAGCAGACGATACATTGGTGAGGCCGACGAACAAATGGCCGCACACACAGTGACTCAGCACCTAAAGTGATGTAGAGGGGTAGGTCATGGCAATCAAAGTAGAATTTAGCAATGCGAAGTGGTGGTCGATCATAGTCTACATATTTCCTGGATGATACAGTGTATGTCTCCACTTTCTGTAAAGCTGGATAATCAAACTGCAATGTACGAAACAGACAAGGGCCTGCATCCTTAAAGTCAGCCTCTTTAACAAGGACGCTGTGGGGGACGACGTCTGTGCCAACGCATTGGTATAATGTCTCTTCAGGGTGATCTATTAAGGAGTCGCTGGGAGTGTCCAGGAGGAATAATAGGTGGATGATTGTTCCTTGGAATGAACCTCCACGATGCGGGAGGTCTCCGAGTGGTGAAACAAGGTAAAAGGCCCCACTTCTTGGCAAAGATAGATTTGAAGATCAATGTCATCATGAGAGCGGTTCTCAACTTTGAACTACTTCGGCCATCTCGGAGGTTCAAACAGTGTGCTCAGTACCCAGGAGCGGCACTAAGTGGGTGCTTAGGTTGGCGGCGAGAAGAAGATTTGGCCTCAAATGGTAAGAGCATCACGATAGATGAAGGGGTCACAGTAGTACAGGGGAACGACACCGTTGGCGAAGGCTGAGTGAACAATGTGGTGGTATCAATAACGTGAGATGTGTGAGCAACTCCATCTGGTGGAAGTGGGGTATCATGATCGGTAGTCAAGGGTCGTGCAAAATTAACAACAATCGACCCGTTGGGAAGGTTTGGTGTGGTGATGCTGGAGGAGTCCAAGGTGACCTCTTGATCAGAGATGCCAGGACTAACAATGGGTGGAGGAGGGTCAGAAACAGTGGTCAAATTCTCGCTAGAGTCGTTAACCAAAGGTGCAACCTGAGAAATATTGGTAGTGGCGAGCCAAAAGAACCACCTTTGTCAGAGGGAATAACCCTCCTAGTCCAAGCGGGGGTGGGCGGGGGGTTGTTGCCACCAAATGCCACCTAGATCTGTCCCGTTTGTCTTTACAACACAACTACAAGTAGAATGGATCTATCCTGCTCGTCCCGTAAAGTTTAAGTAACATAATGTGGTACCTAGATTAAGAAGCAATGTTGAATAGATAGTCCCAGCATTTCCTTCTATCTTTCAAGATCAGCAAATTAACTGTTAAGGGAGGACAAATATTTACCTGCTTACGTTAAGCAGAGCACAAGGTATTGACTTTTTTCTTCACTTTCCTAACAGACGACCTATCACCCCCACCGCCCGCCGTCACTTAGACTCTGATGATGACTCACTAGATGAACTCTACCTACCAAGAAGGTCAGTTTATGTATGTATTTATGTACAGTATGTATATACTCGGGCACATACCCCAGTGCTAGGGGTGGCCGACTTGAGACAGAGCCCGAATAGAAACCTGTAAAGTTCCAATTCTTAGGGTCTGGGATCACTTTTGCGTTCCCACGCCCCTTTCTGTTTCGTTGAGTAGGAGAATTTTACAAGGTGAGGAGGATTTCTAGCCTCCTGCCCCCAGAAGGAAAAGTAGGACAGTAAAAGAGACAGACAGAAATGGTTAAGGTTGGGTAGAGGATGTCAAACCTCACTCTGGATAGGACCAGCCCTCTACTTTCCAATAGTACGCATATTACAATATTAATAATTATAATGTAAAACTTGCAAAATAAACAAACCCAAACTGGGACGACACAAGATAAACACAAATATAATACAATATTAATAATATTAATATTTATTACGCATATCAAGTATTCATATTTGTTTACTCTTCTTGATTGTCAATATCTTCCAAGTAAGGTCACACATACAATTAACCCGCATGCTGCTGAGGGTGTGCCTAACCCACATGTATTAATTCCACTCCTGTGCATCTATTTCCTTCAGGTACATGTACTACCACCACCAATACCACCCATGGGAAGACTGTCCACTGTGCTACCCCGAGTACCCCTCCTACACGGCCCGCTACCCTCGTCTGTCCCGGTACCACTCTCATCACCGCCATCATGCTCACCGCTAGTGCCATCCGCCGCACACTAGTCCTAACGAGAGCTTTGCAACCTGACTACATCAAACTACCTGCCCGCCTGCCACCTCCACACCTGCTAGTCTGCCACCACCACCATGACACCCGCTAAGCTGCTGCCACCACCACCACTACCACCACCACCACCACCGTTGCCGTGTCACCTTCACCACAACGGCTGACTTGTTTGGCTGCAGGAATGAGCCAGTGTGTTGTGTTGTGTTGTGATGCTAATGTCTGTTGCGAGTGTATATGTTGTTTTGTATCTTTTTTTATTAAATGTTGTCTGTTGCTACATGACTGTTATAAGAAGGTTGATGTCCTATGCTCGCCATGATTCTGATGTACAGTTTTCCGCACATATTCTATTCTGTTGGGGTCGTGATTTGGCAGCGCTGCACCCACTTTCCCAACACCCCTCCCTCGCTCCACCTCCTCCATTCAACTATAGGTAGGAGGTGGAAGGAGGGAGGGGGCTTGGGGAGGTGGGTGCAGCGCTGCCAAGTGATGATTTGCTGGGATGGTTGAGAAATGGAATATGTGCAGCAAACTGTACCTTGTAAATTTTAAGATGACATGATGGTTTTTGCAGAGATAAATGGAGATAATTATATTGACACTTTTTATATGCAGTAGCTATGTTCTTTTTATATGCAGTAGCTATGTTCTTTTTATATGCAGTAGCTATGTTCTTTAGCTATCTAATCACACCAATTGAATTCTACTAGTGAACAAAAATGGATTTTATCAATCTTCCTCTCCGAAAACGATCATCATAAATCTCGTCATTACTGTTTTGCAACGAATATCTAATGTATATAAACTAATGCAAGTTCTTCATATTTAGTGAAAGCAATGAAGCACCTGCACAACTGTCCATGATTGTGGAAAACGGTAACCCTGCATGAAACATATTCAAATGAATTCAATGATACATGCATGGAATAAAAGCAACTAGGATAATATTTCCGTGGAACAATTATATACACCAGTAAAGCTACAGTGTTCATGCTAGAGATGGTGGTCTGTAGGATAGCATGTTTTAAAAGTATAATGCCAGCGGTGTTGGTGTGATTAACCCTTTCACGCACATATGACGCAGAGGTTGCCAGATTAGCATTAAGAAATAGAGTTCTCTCACTCTTATAATTACCTCTCCAAAATTAGTTTTCTGATCACAGCTAACTCAAAGACAACTGCAGAGGTTGAAGTAACTAAACTAAAGGTTTCTAAATACCCCTGATGGTAACAAAGGCTTTAAAGTATCCCCAATAGGCTCAACACAGCTAACTCAAAGACAACTGCAGAGGTTGAAGTAACTAAACTAAAGGTTTCTAAATACCCCTGATGGTAACAAAGGCTTTAAAGTATCCCCAATAGGCTCAACACAGCTAACTCAAAGACAACAAAGGTTTCTAAATACCCCTGATGGTAACAAAGGCTTTAAAGTATCCCCAATAGGCTCAACACAGCTAACTCAAAGACAACTGCAGAGGTTGAAGTAACTAAACTAAAGGTTTCTAAATACCCTGATGGTAACAAAGGCTTTAAAGTATCCCCAATAGGCTCAACACAGCTAACTCAAAGACAACTGCAGAGGTTGAAGTAACTAAACTAAAGGTTTCTAAATACCCCTGATGGTAACAAAGGCTTTAAAGTATCCCCAATAGGCTCAACACAGCTAACTCAAAGACAACTGCAGAGGTTGAAGTAACTAAACTAAAGGTTTATAAATACCCCTGATGGTAATAAAGGCTTTAAAGTATCCCCAATAGGCTCAACACAGCTAACTCAAAGACAACTGCAGAGGTTGAAGTAACTAAACTAAAGGTTTCTAAATACCCCTGATGGTAACAAAGGCTTTAAAGTATCCCCAATAGGCTCAACACAGCTAACTCAAAGACAACTGCAGAGGTTGAAGTAACTAAACTAAAGGTTTATAAATACCCCTGATGGCAACAAAGGCTTTAAAGTATCCCTAATAGGCTTAAAATCGCGTCATATGTCGGAGAGGGTTAAAGGTGCACAGGATGTGATGTGGAATAGAATAGGTGATTATGATGTAGTTCAGTACTGTATGTAATAATGAGGTGTGGTAGTGATGGTATGGTGATGTGATGTGAGATGGGCAAGTGACTCGGGGTTAGTGATGGTGTGTCTGGGTTGGTGTATGTAATAATGAGGTGTGGTAGTGATGGTATGGTGATGTGATGTGAGATGGGCAAGTGACTCTGGGTTAGTGATGGTGTGTCTGGGTTGGTGTATATAATAATGAGGTGTGGTAGTGATGGTATGATGATGTGATGTGAGATGGGCAAGTGACTCGGGGTTAGTGATGGTGTGTCTGGGTTGGTGTATATAATAATGAGGTGTGGTAGTGATGGTATGATGATGTGATGTGAGATGGGCAAGTGACTCGGGGTTAGTGATGGTGTGTCTGGGTTGGTGTATGTAATAATGAGGTGTGGTAGTGATGGTATGATGATGTGATGTGAGATGGGCAAGTGACTCTGGGTTAGTGATGGTGTGTCTGGGTTGGTGTATGTAATAATGAGGTGTGGTAGTGATGGTATGATGATGTGATGTGAGATGGGCAAGTGACTCTGGGTTAGTGATGGTGTGTCTGGGTTGGTGTATGTAATGATAGATACAATATAATGCGGGCTGTGGTATAGTCTGGTACAGTGGTGTGGTCTGGTACTAATGTGGTGTTGCTTAGAACGGGTGACATGGCACGGATGCAGAGGTTGGCCCAGGTCCTCAAATTGAAAAGTTATGTTAGAAAGCGAAATTTACTAAAAAATTACTGTTCGTGGCAAATCTGGAGTGAGGGGCAGGACCCATCGCCATCTCCCTTCAAACAATCCGGCCAAGGCAAGCATCCTTAAACAATTGGCTTTAGCATTAGGGGATTTGGGCCCGGGTACTCAAAACGGTAAACAAAAATTCGTTTGCAAAAATATAAGTGCTCGTACTCTGAAAAGCTAGGCATCCATATATTTCTCTCAGGTATGAAGTGTCTGCATATTGGCTGTCAAGATACGATGTTCATAGAGAGATGCGATGTCATAAATGTTTTGAGTCTCCGGCCCCTGGGTCACTAATGCCTCTGGACCAAACGGCTAAATCACTATACACTCTTATAATGGCAGTCTGGCGCACGATAAAGCATGCATGTTATCATACCGTTTACTTGGTGGAATGCATGAATATATAATGTAAATACTCAGAGGAATATTTGATTAAAACATAGCTCTTCTACTAATAGGAGAGTTCTACCAACCACTCTTATGATGTCATGTTTTAACCCTTTCTCTGCGGGGTGTTTTGGTATATGTAGGGCATATTCAGGCACTCCTGAATGATATATCAAGCATCTGCATTTAAATTAACTGTATTCTGCCGAAAACTAAGCGAAAATAGCTTCAAAATGAGACCAGAACAGGCTTCGTAGGTGGCCTGGTTCACCCGCAGCGGTGCCATAGAAACGCGGGAAACCCGCTTTTTATTAGCACTCGCACGCTCGGCAAAACTGTTGTGAGAGGCAGTGAGAGACCCGCGCAAGACACAGTCTACCTCAGTGAGCCTCTGAGGGTCGGAGGTGGGCCCCTCACGCTCCCGCCCACTGACACTCGATTTCTACGGTTTTTACAGGCTTTTAAAGCCTGGAAATTGCTGTAAATTGCCAGGACATTCCAGAACGTCACCCGCAGCGAAAGGGTTAAGTCAACTACATTTGCTAATACCGAAGTAAAATTTATTAATTTATAGATAATGTTTTTTTTATAACTTACTTAATGCCACATACACATTTCTACACCTATTTACTGGTTGACTCTTCTCAAATGGTAAAAACAGCTCAATTGGTCAAGCTCTCTTTAAGTTATGAGAGGATGTGGTTCAGGATTCTTAAAACTCGTGATAATGGCGAGTCATTTTGCCCGACTTTGTAGAACCAGGTTCCCCCTTCTTCAATAGCTCTCCGTCTAGGTTGAAGGTATTACCATACATACATACACACATTCAGGAGAGAGAGACAAGCTATCATATTAAGGGGAGGTTTTTAGTGTGTTTCCTAGACCTCCATCAAGCTTAAAATTACACCCCTAGATCCCCTTTCAAGATAAATTTGTACATTTCCCGGCCGAAGGCCGGTTCCTCTCAAATTACAGACTCGCTATCGCTCGCCAGGAAAAAATCGACACCTAAATGGCACGAAAGTTCTTAAAATTGACAGAAATGGGGCGAAAGTTCTTAAAATCGCCAAACTAAAGGGGGCGAGCGTCTTAAAATCTAAAAAGCAATGGGGCTAAACATGAGAGAGAAAGGGGTCCAGAAAAAATCCCTCAAGTGGAAATCTCCCCTTAAGACACTGCCTAACACTCAGCCCTCCCTGAGATAAAAGAGGCAAAGGGCTACAATTTCTAGTCAAGCTATGATGAAGAGACAATAGTATTTTCTGATCTTGATAAACCTTCTGCTCCCTCTTCAGGTATCTCGGGTGCGTGTGCAGCCCAGTGTGCGAGTGTTGGTGTTCCTCCTGCTGCCGCTACTGCCACTACACCAGTAGCAGCATCAGCAGTAGGTATTATCACCGCCCCAGCTCCCTCCTCCACCACAACTACCCATACCCCTCGCCCTCCCTCCTGCCCCGCTACCCCCACACGTCGCCCTCCCTCCTGCCCAGCTACCCCCACACGTCGCCCTCCCTCCTGCCCAGCTACCCCCACACGTCGCCCTCCCTCCTGCCCAGCTACCCCCACACGTCGCCCTCCCTCCTGCCCAGCTACCCCCACAAGTCGTCCTACCTCCACCGGCTCAAGAAACTGGAATCGGGTAAACAGGAATCTCGACAACCACAACAGACGGACACCAACGGCATCAAGACTAAGGAGACTACCAGCGAGGACTCCGAGTTGTTTGATTGTTCCCAAGTGAAGGAGATGGACAGTAAGGATCGTACAGAGAAGCGGAACAGTTGGTTGAGAGGGAAGAAGCAGGCTAGGAGTGATAGTAAAGTGAACGGTGAACCAAAGACCTCTAAAGACAATCATGGTGGTGGTGATAGTGACCTGAGAAAACCCAGTAAATCAGAACACTCAAGTGAGGAGTTCTTCGACATAGACTAAAAGAATTAGCACTATTTGTTAAGGGGAGGTATTTAGTTGTTCCCTAGACCTCCATCAAGCTTAAAATGACACCCCCTTGAGTCCCTTTCAAGATATATGTGTACATTTTTCGGTAGAAAAATGTCGGTTCCTCTTAAATTACAGGCTCGCTATCGCTCGCCAGGATAAAATTGACACCTGAATAGCACGAAAGGTCTTAATATGGGGTGAAAGTTCTTAAAATCGCTAAACTAATGGGGCAAACGTTTTATAATATCAAAAGCCATGGGGCTAAACATGAGGGAGAAAGGGGTCAAGAAAAAAAAAATCCCGGAAGTGGAGATCTGCCCTTAAAAGTGTATAAATATTAAAATAACTAATTACACACATATCGTTATACTATTATTATTATTATATATAATATTTTAAGATTAATTACTGCAATAGATTTATTAAGGGGAGATCTCCACTTGAGGGATTTTTTTCTTGACCCCTTTCTCCCTCATGTTTAGCCCCCATTGCTTTTGAAGTTTTAAGATGTTCGCCCCATTAGTTTGGCGATTTTAAGCAGTTTCACCCCATTTTTGTCACTTTTAAGACCTTTCGTCCCATTTAGGTGTCAATTTTTTCCTGGCGAGCGATAGCGAGCCTGTAATTTAAGAGGAACCGGCCTTCGGCCGGGACATTTTCCTACCGAAAAATGTACACATTTATCTTGAAAGGGGGTCAAGGGGGTGTAATTTCAAGCTTGATGGAAGTCTAGGAAACACACTAAAAACCTCCCCTTAAATACGTTTAGAGATATATACACAGTATATATAACCACTAACATGATAGTGTAGGAACTGTAGCATCATTTTGTCTTTCAGAATAAGTCAAATAGATACATTAGAGTGTGTAGGTTTGTGTGTAACTGGTGTAGGTTTGTGTGTAACTGGTGTAGGTTTGTGTGTAACTGGTGTAGGTTTGTGTGTAACTGGTGTAGGTTTGTGTAACTGGTGTAGGTTTGTGTGTAACTGGTGTAGGTTTGTGTGTAACTAATGTAGGTTTGTGTGTAACTGGTGTCGGTTTGTGTGTAACTGGTGTAGGTTTGTGTGTAACTGGTGTAGGTTTGTGTGTAACTGGTGTCGGTTTGTGTGTAACTGGTGTCGGTTTGTGTGTAACTGGTGTAGGTTTGTGTAACTGGTGTAGGTTTGTGTGTAACTGGTGTCGGTTTGTGTGTAACTGGTGTAGGTTTGTGTGTAACTGGTGTAGGTTTGTGTGTAACTGGTGTAGGTTTGTGTGTAACTGGTGTAGGTTTGTGTGTAACTGGTGTAGGTTTGTGTAACTGGTGTAGGTTTGTGTGTAACTGGTGTCGGTTTGTGTATAACTGGTGTAGGTTTGTGTGTAACTGGTGTAGGTTTGTGTGTAACTGGTGTAGGTTTGTGTGTAACTGGTGTAGGTTTGTGTGTAACTGGTGTCGGTTTGTGTGTAACTGGTGTCGGTTTGTGTGTAACTGGTGTCGGTTTGTGTGTAACTGGTGTAGGTTTGTGTGTAACTGATGTAGGTTTGTGTGTAACTGGTGTAGGTTTGTGTGTAACTGGTGTAGGTTTGTGTGTAACTGGTGTCGGTTTGTGTGTAACTGGTGTCGGTTTGTGTGTGTAACTGGTGTAGGTTTGTGTGTAACTGGTGTAGGTTTGTGTGTAACTGGTGTCGGTTTGTGTGTAACTGGTGTAGGTTTGTGTGTAACTGGTGTAGGTTTGTGTGTAACTGGAGTAGGTTTGTGTGTAACTGGAGTAGGTTTGTGTGTAACTGGTGTAGGTTGTGTGTAACTGGTGTAGGTTTGTGTGTAACTGGTGTAGGTTTGTGTGTAACTGGTGTAGGTTTGTGTGTAACTGGTGTCGGTTTGTGTGTAACTGGTGTCGGTTTGTGTGTAACTGGTGTAGGTTTGTGTGTAACTGGTGTAGGTTTGTGTGTAACTGGTGTAGGTTTGTGTGTAACTGGTGTAGGTTTGTGTGTAACTGATGTAGGTTTGTGTGTAACTGGTGTAGGTTTGTGTGTAACTGGTGTAGGTTTGTGTGTAACTGGTGTAGGTTTGTGTGTAACTGGTGTCGGTTTGTGTGTAACTGGTGTAGGTTTGTGTGTAACTGGTGTCGGTTTGTGTGTAACTGGTGTAGGTTTGTGTGTAACTGGTGTAGGTTTGTGTGTAACTGGTGTCGGTTTGTGTGTAACTGGTGTAGGTTTGTGTGTAACTGGTGTAGGTTTGTGTGTAACTGGAGTAGGTTTGTGTGTAACTGGAGTAGGTTTGTGTGTAACTGGTGTAGGTTGTGTGTAACTGGTGTAGGTTTGTGTGTAACTGGTGTAGGTTTGTGTGTAACTGGTGTAGGTTTGTGTGTAACTGGTGTCGGTTTGTGTGTAACTGGTGTCGGTTTGTGTGTAACTGGTGTAGGTTTGTGTGTAACTGGTGTAGGTTTGTGTGTAACTGGTGTAGGTTTGTGTGTAACTGATGTAGGTTTGTGTGTAACTGGTGTAGGTTTGTGTGTAACTGGTGTAGGTTTGTGTGTAACTGGTGTCGGTTTGTGTGTAACTGGTGTCGGTTTGTGTGTAACTGGTGTCGGTTTGTGTGTAACTGGTGTAGGTTTGTGTGTAACTGGTGTCGGTTTGTGTGTAACTGGTGTAGGTTTGTGTGTAACTGGTGTAGGTTTGTGTGTAACTGGAGTAGGTTTGTGTGTAACTGGAGTAGGTTTGTGTGTAACTGGTGTAGGTTGTGTGTAACTGGTGTAGGTTTGTGTGTAACTGGTGTAGGTTTGTGTGTAACTGGTGTAGGTTTGTGTGTAACTGGTGTAGGTTTGTGTGTAACTGGTGTAGGTTTGTGTGTAACTGGAGTAGGATATAGCCTTTTTCTGAAGCAATTCCATTGTTCAGTATTAACGGCTGATTTCTGTATATTCTATTAAGGGGCGGTGACGTGTTATTGTTCTGTCCTTTTCTCTTATTCTCTGGCTTGTATCCATTTGGCCCCATTCAGCCTACTGTTTTAAGACGTTTATCCCCATCCAGGTGTCAATTTTTTACTGGTGAGCGGTAGCGAGCCAGCATATTTTTTATTTTTGTTAGACAGCAGGCTAAATTTGTACATTTTTCGATAGAAAAATGTCTCCGGCGCAGCCGGATTTCTTCATATAATGCTGGCTCGCTATCGCTCGCCAGGAAGAAATCGACACCTAGATGGGGATAAACGTCTTAAAATAGTTGGCTGAATGGGGCCGAATGGATACAAGCCAGAGAAAGTGATAAAAGGACAGAAATAACAAAAAGCAGGTCTCCCCCCTTAAGGGGAGGTTTTTAGTGTGTTTCCTAGACTTCCATCAAGCTTAAAATTACTCCCCCTTGAGTCCCTCTCAAAATAAATTTGTACACTTTTTCGGTAGAAAAATTCCCCTTAAATTACAGGCTCGCTATCGCTGGCCAGGAAAAAATCGACACCTAAACGGCACGAATGGTCTTAAAATTGACAGAAATGGGGCGAGGGTTCTTAAAACCGCCAAACTAATGGGGCGAGCGTCTTTAAATCTCACAAGCAATGGGGCTAAACATGAGGGAGAAAGAGGTTCAGAAAACAATCCTCCAGGTGGAAATCTCCCCTTAACTGACTTTCCACTAAAGGTGTAAACACATGACACACACACACACACACACGCACTGAAAATACTGTACCTTTCTGAAAGTAGCCATTTTGTTAAGGGGCGAGATATTATCGGCTTGAGGGATTTTTTTCTGGACCCCTTTCTCCCTCATGTTTAGCCCCATTGCTTTTGAGATTTTAAGACAGTAGCCCCATTAGTTTGGCGATTTTAAGAACTTTCGCCCCATTTCCGTGAATGTTAAGACCTTTCGTGCAATTTAGGTGTCGATTTTATCCTGGCGAGCGATAGCGAGCCTGTAATTTAAGAGGAACCGGCTTTCAGCCGGGACATTTTTCTACCGAAAAATGTACAAATTTATCTTGAAAGGGGCTCAAGGGGGTGTAATCTTAAGCTTGATGGATATCTAGAGACCAAACTAAAAACCTCCCCTTAAATATGGTAATATTTGTACCGAGCCTACTTGAAACGCAGCGTTTTGTAAATTAGGATAACATAATAGCGTTCTGATAGTGGGTAATAGCTCTAGATGTGTCCGTTTGGATGTGTACAGTACTGTTAGCTGGGGCCCCCCCCCCCTGTTTATATATCCTCTTTCCATACAACGAGGAAGCGGCATAATCGGGTTACGTTCCTGATACCCCGATCTTCATCGTAGTTAAATAGACCACTTGCGAGTTTCAGGCTACAAGGACTTCAAGCAGTAGGCATTCATTTAAATTCGAGTTTTATTTGATTTCGATATTGATCCACCTGTAAACTAAGATGTACGGTGGCGCTAATAAATCATGTCTCGGCTGTCATTACGTTTGGCTCGCTCTGTGTTGTATTAATGTCTGTCAGATGTTGAATAGGTTGGCTAAGTGTAGGAAAATGTTTGTATATCTCACTCATAAAGAAGAAAGTGTGTGTAAATATTGCTGATACCAACTATTGATCAAAATATACTTGGTGCCGAGAAATGACTTATTAGGCCGACTGCACTTATAGTACGCAGCACGTAAAAACCTGCACAGCTACTGACAAATGTTCATGAGCTCTTCCGATCATTTTATTAAATTATATCCATTTAGATTGATGTTCAGATAAAAGCAGTTATACATGATCCCGGCAAGTGCGATAAGCCTCACGGAAGTATCTGTATAGCGAATGCGATAGGCCTCATGGAAGCAAGACCATGAATAAAACTTCCAAAACACCCCAAGGGCTCTCAAAACAAAGGGATATGTCAGTAGGTGAGATAATTCCCCTCTAGTACTTCCTACCACTCATCCATATGTGCCTCACTCTCAACCTTCCCTCCTCAATTATCGGCTATTTTCCCTCTTATTTTCATCATTTATCGGTTATTTTCCGTGCGAATTATCGCCAGGCAAGCTGTTGCGTCTTATAGAGACCCTTTAAACTGTGAGACCACTCTCGGGCCGCTCAGTGTGTTCAGAGATGTTGCAAGGGGAGGGTGTGAGTCTCTTAGCCTGCCGCCCCAAGATACGACCGAGCGGCGAAAATATAAATTTTTCACTAGGCCTACCCGCAAATGCTTTTCCCACTTCTTTTATCACTCTTAAAGGTTCATATGTTCATCATATAAGTCAAATATATGCTTTATATGCTTTATATGGTAAGTATAACAAATTCTGTCAGAATCGAAGGTAATTACTTTGCGTATAACTACTGTACATTTGGCAAAAGGCAATTGCCGACTTGCGAGTTTCGTTCTATAAGGAAGTTGGGAGTTGTAGACATCGATATTTAGCAGAATAACCAGCTATAATACGGTTAAGTAATTATATAAACTCATAAAACCAAATTCAACATACAATTCATCTATCAGAAACCCACATAATGACTGTATTGGTGTTTAATATCGATGTTTACAAGCCGAACTTCCTTATAGCCTGAAACTAGCAAGTGGGTAATTAATTATGCGCTCCTCGGGTTCATTAAGGGGAGATATCGACTTGAGGGACTTTTTTCTGGATCCCATTATCCCTCATGTTTAGCCCCATTGCTTTTGAGATTTTTAGACGTTCGCCCCATTAGTTTGGTGATTTTTAAGAATTTCCGCCCCATTTTGTCAATTTTAAGACCTTTCGTGCCATTTAGGTGTCGATTTTATCCTGGCGAGCGATAGCGAGCCTGTAATTTAAGAGGAACCGGCTTTCAGCCGGGACATTTTTCTACCGAAAAATGTACAAATTTATCTTGAAAGGGGGTCAAGGGGGTGAAATTTTAAGATTGCTGGAGGAGTAGGAAACAAACTAGAAACCTCCCCTTAACACAATGTTTATCTATTACTGTAATATACAGTATAGCCAATTTGATCTGAACAGCAATCTAAATGGTTATACAGTATTTGCATAAATAATATCGCCAGAGCTCCCAAACATTTGTCAGTAGCTGTACAGTCGCGCTAATAAGTCATGTCCCGGCACCAAGTATGTGTTGATCAATAATTGGTATCGGCAATATCTAAGCTTCATTTCTTCATATCCAGTGAAATATACAAACATGTTCCTACACTTACCCACCCTATTCTACATCTGACAGACATTAATACAGCACAGAGCAAGCCAAACGTAATGACAGCTGGGACATGACTTATTAGCGCGACCGTACATGAGCGTAATAATTTGACATAACTTTCATCCATTACAAAACCACAAATGTCTGTATTTTTGTTGATGTTTATATCTTCCACTACCTTACAGCTAGATAATCACAAGGTGTTAATAATTGACTACTTGAGAGTTTCAGGCTATAAGGAAATTGGAGCTGCAAACCTAGATATACAATAGAAATGCAATTATAATGTAGACTCCTGGTAGATAGAAAGTATGATTATAAAAGGCCAAGTTGAGGGAGAGAGATGGGGGTGGGGGAGGAGTGGAGGATATGGTTTGGAGAGAGATGGGGGTGGGGTATGAAGTGGGAGAGGAGTGGAGGATATGGTTTGGAGAGATGGGGGTGGGGTATGAAGTGGTGGAGGAGTGGAGGATATGGTTTGGAGAGATGGGGGTGGGGTATGAAGTGGGAGAGGAGTGGAGGATATGGTTTGGAGAGATGGGGGTGGGGTATGAAGTGGTGGAGGAGTGGAGGATATGGTTTGGAGAGATGCCACCAGTTTCTATGTGTCACTCAATTCACTGGCACAATATTTGAAGGGTTGTTTTTACACGTTTAAATACCATGCTTCTGGAAGGACCGTCGCAGTCCCTGGGTTAATAATACTAGATATTGATGCCTACAACTCCAACTTCCCTTTAGACTGCAACTCGCAAGTGGTCAAATGCCGGATTATAATACAAGTGACGCCACCGTGTTGAAGGGGTTAATCGTTTTTATGAATGTATAGTTACAGTATATATGGCTCTGTCTTGAATCGGCCACCGCCAATAAAAATAAAATAAAATAAAAAATAAATAAAAATATGGAGTTTGTGCCAGAGTACAGTATATACAGTACACTCAACCAAAAAACAATCTCTACCCTGGTGAGCTGTAAATAATCTAGTGAGAACGGAATGCATCGGGTGAAACATACGTCTGTGAGGTATTATCATAACATTTCGACCCACTTCCAGAATGTTTAGACTTTAGAGCGTTAGTGTAAAGATTGTTTTTTGATCGAGTGTACCTACATATATTATAGTTGATTGTTTCCAAATCTTTATAATCTTACACTGCCATAAGTTTTCCAGTATTCACTCCTACTAGAGCATAGATAAGGAAGTAGTAAAAGAGTGAAGAATAAAATGTTAAACTATAATTGGGTTCTATATCCTTCCTAGACTACAGTATTTACTCCTTATTTAACTTTCCTTGCGGGGAGTAACATAGCTACGAATACGCTCTGATAGGCATTTTCCCGCTATTTCCGCTCAATACATAGTGAAGGGTAGCCTACAGCATGGTGGACTGAAGAGGTAAAACTAGCTGTTGAAGAGAAGAAGAAAGCGTATAGAGTGGTTGGGTAGTAGAGGGAATGAAGACGTAGAGAGACAGAAAAGGGAGAGGTACTTGGAGAAAAAGAGAGTGGTGAAGAGTGTAGTGAAGGAAAGTAAGAGAAGAGTAGGTAGATACATACATACATACATACAATGTTAAGACTGAGTGCTCCACACATACGTGCAGTTTCAGTCTCTTGTCCTAATGAGGAATTTGGATGGAATCTAAGTGTAAAATGGAGAGAGTGTAAGAAACTGTTCTGGAAATAAGTCAAGAAAGTTAGGGAAGGTAACAAGGGAAGTAGTAAGGGTGTGAAAGACAAGAATGAGTGTTAGCCGAGAAACAAGAGACAGTCGCGAGATGGAGGGAGTACTTCAACGAATTGCTATATGTAAAGAATGAAGCACCACCAAACATAGTTGGATGGGGTATGGGAGAGAGAAGAAGAGAAGTAGTGGAGGAGGAGGAGGAGGTGGGGATCAGGAGGTCAGAAGTGTGTGAAGCCATGAAAAGAGTGAAGATGGGGAAAGTGCCAGGAACAGATGGAGTGTGTGAGGAAAGGCTGAGGTATGGTGGTGAGATAGTGATTGAATGGGTATGGAAAAATGTGTAAAGTAGCATGGGAGAAAGGGAGTGCACCTGATGACTGGAAGACTGGCATAATAGTCTCCCTGTATAAGGGTAAAGGGGAAAGAGGAGTGTGTGGTAACCATCGGGGGATATGCCTTCTACGTGTAGTAGGGAAGATGTACAGTAGGGTAGTGATAGAGAAAGTGAGAGCGAAAATGGAGAAATTAATAGGTGAGGAGCAGGGTGGGTTTAGGAGGATGTGTAGACCAGATTGTTGCCCTGAAATGTGTTGTGGAAAAATATCTGGAGAAGGGACAAGAGTTGTATGTTGCCTTTATGGACTTGGAGAAGGCCTATGACAGAGTTGATAGAGAAGGTCTGTGGAAATTACTAGGTATATACAGAGTAGATGGCAAGTTGCTTAAAGCAGTGAATAGCATGTATGAGGGTGCAAAGGCGGCAGTACGTGTGGAGAATGAACAGAGTGAATTCTTTGATCTGAATGTTGGGTTAAAGCAAGGGTGTGCGATGTCCCCATGGTTGTTCAATATATATGTGGATGGAGTCATGAAAAAAAATACAAGGAAAAGCAGTGGATGTTAGTGTACCTCTGATAAGGGAAGGAAACGAGTGGAAGTTGCTTGTACTGCTGTTTGCTGATGATACAGTTCTGATGAGCGATAGTGAATGGGAGTTGCAGTGTCTGATAAATATGTTTGGAACAGTGTGTGAAAAACGGAATCTGAAGGTAAATGCGGGGAAGAGTAAGTAATGGTCTTTGAAAAGGGTGCAGCCACAGAGTGTGAGGTGAGGTTGAACGGTCAGGTTATGGAGATTGTCAGCTCATTTAAGTATCTGAGCAGTGTTTTTAGTAAAGATGGGACTATGGATGAAGAAGTGCGGGAGAGGGTGCAACAGCGGAAGAGGGTTGTAGGAACGCTGAAAGCAGTAACAAGAAATAAGGTGGGCAGCATGGAAGTAAAGAAGACCTTGCATGACAGTGTGGTAATCCCGACATTGACTTAAGGGTGCGAAGCATGGACGTTGTTGGAGAAACAAACCCAAAGTGAGAGGGGTGAAATGAGTTACTTGAGAAGTGCATGCAGAGTTACATGGAGGGATAGACAGACGAATGAGGAAGTACGAGAGCGGTGTGGTGTGGATGTAGATGTGCTGGAAAGTGTGAAAAGGAACACCTTGAGATGGTTCGGCCATGTGGAACGTATGGGAAGCAAGAGACAGTGTACGAGAGTGAGGTGGAAGGACAGAGAGGGAGATGTAGACCGAGAGAGAGATGGAAGGATGGAGTATTTAACCTTTAACTGTGTTGGTGGTGTAATGGGTTAGATGCTTATGTTCTGGGTGTGGTGTCTCGAGTTTGAATCCCGGAAGGACCATATGCTTTCATTAGTTTCTTCTAGTGCATCGGGGTTTGTAATGGAAGTTAATGTTAAGAACTGGGGTGTTCCTTAATTATATACAGTACGAATTTGTTCCACTTATGCCTAACACTCTTAATTATTTATGATGTACGGTACGAAGTTGTTCCATTTATGCCTAACATTCTTTTAACTATTTAAAATAATATACAGTACGAATTTGTTCCACTTATGCCTAAAACTCGTTTAATTGTTGATGATAATTATACAGAACGAATTTTCTTGCCACAATAAAGCTGAAAGAAACTGGCTTTCCACATAGTTAACTGTTATATGTGAACATAAAGTCAAGGAACTTACCGTAGCCAATTGACTTAGTAATGATGGTTGAAGTATATGTAAAGTCAAAATCAATAGTTCTCCAAAAACCTTGTTCAGAAACTGCAATTTTAAGCTACTCTCTCATTCCCGGGCAGGGCGTGACAGATGGGAAGTCTCCTTACACCTAAAGCGTTATTTCAACAGTGTGATTTTGATAACTTCTTTAGTCTTTATATTGTGTCGTCCCTGTTTTGGTTTGTATATTTTGCAAGTTTTACATTATAATACAAATAATAAACCCCGTGCCTCTGTTCACTGAGTAGTAAATAGGAACCTGGAGTTACCAAATGGATTAAGAATGCTTGCCCCTCAACGTTCCCTTCATAATTGCTGAGAGGCACAGGGCCTTGGGTGGGGCTTCGGTATCCCGGGCGTTTCCGCACCCTCTTCAGCTCCTCGCCTGGGAGCGACTTCGGTCATCTGGGTTTTCTTAGTGGTAAGCAAGGAGGGTTCTGTGGGGGCGCTCGGATATGGCCTTAGCCTTGCTCGGGACCTTGGGGCTGCTCGGCCAGACAGCCTGGGGAACAACAACAACAACAACAGCCATATGGACATTTGTGACGTCCCATCTAGGAAAGTAAACTGTGGTATCATTGATAATGTTATATGTGCTATTAGTTTGCTTGGGAAACAGATTTACTTGCTCATGTAGGCTAGTGATGTACACCCTATGTGGTGAATTGTGTTCTATTATTTCTATATTTTAATTTGCTAAAGCGTTATTTCCAAATAGCGATTTTGATTAGTTCTTTTGCCTTTATAATGTCTTGTCCTCGTTTTGGTTTGTTTATTTTGCAAGTTTAAATTATAATATGCAGTAGCCCCTAAGTAGCTGGACAATTAACCCTTTCACGCACGGGTGGACGCAGGGGTTGCCGATTACAAATCAGAAATAGAGTTCTCTCAATCTTATAATTACCTCTCCAAAATTAGTTTTCTGCCCACAGCTAACTCAAAGACAACTGCAGAGGTTGAAGTAAATACACTAAAGGTTTCTAAATACCCCTGATGGTAACAAAGGCTTTAAAGTATCCCCAATAGGCTCAACACAGCTAACTCAAAGACAACTGCAGAGGTTGAAGTAACTAAACTAAAGGTTTCTAAATACCCCTGATGGTAACAAAGGCTTTAAAGTATCCCCAATAGGCTCAACACAGCTAACTCAAAGACAACTGCAGAGGTTGAAGTAACTAAACTAAAGGTTTCTAAATACCCCTGATGGTAACAAAGGCTTTAAAGTATCCCCAATAGGCTCAACACAGCTAACTCAAAGACAACTGCAGAGGTTGAAGTAAATAAACTAAAGGTTTCTAAACAGCCCTGATGGTCACAGAGGCTTTAAAGTATCCCAGAAAAAGCTCAAATCGCGTCCTGTGCGTGCAAGGGTTAATCCCTGTTATCCACCACAGGGCATTGTTAAAGGCTTATTTGTTTTGGAACCTCATGTTTAGCTCTATTAGTTTTGGGATTTTAAGACATTTGCTCCATTAGGTTGGAGATTTTAAGACCTTTCACCCCATATCTTTGTGAATGTTAAGACTTTTCATGCTATTTAGGTGTCGATATTTTCCTGATGAGCGTTAGTGAGCCTGTAATATACGAGGAACTGGCTTTTGGCCGGAACATATTTTTCTCAAAGGGCGGTCTTGTGGGTGTTTCTTTTAAGCTTGATGGGAGGTCTAGGGAGCACAATATATAAATAAGAATAATACTAATATATCTATCTATCTATCTATCTATCTATTTGCTCAGGCCCATTCTCCATTACTGGGGGTGGCCGACTCGAGATTAATTAAAGAAAACGTATCTAAATAATGTACGCTATGTATATTTCCCACTAATTATCAAGGTCTTGGACGAACTATTGATTATGGCTGTACAGGATACTTGCGGGAGGATGCGGGAGGATGCGGGAGGATGCGGTAGAGGTGCAGGGATGTGAAGCGGTGGTTGAGGAGCAGGAACAAGAATACGGAAGGTTCACGTTAACATAAATCTGACGTTACTTGACAATCATTACGCTAAAATATAATACTTGGTTTAAATTGACAATGCTTACTTTAAATTGATAATGCTTGCTTTAAAAATGACAGTGTTTACTTTAATACTAATGTTCAACTAACAAGTTCATAATTCACTGTTTACCTTAAGGGGAGGTATTTAGTTTCTTCCCTACGTTTTCATCAAGCTTAAAATTACACCCCCTAGACCCCCTTTCAAGATAAATTTGTATATTTTTCGGTAGAAAAATGTCCCGGCCAGAGGCCGGTTGCTCTTAAATTACAGGCTCGCTATCGCTCGCCAGGAAAAAAATCGACCTTAATGGCACGAAAGGTCTTAAAATTGACAGAAATGGGGCAAAATGTCTTAAAATGTCAAAAATACTAGGGCGAACGTCTTAAAATCTCACAAGCAATGGGGCTAAACATGAGGGAGAAAGAGGTTCAGAAAAAATCCTCCAGGTGGAAACCTCCCCTTAACAAGTGATGAACTACAGCAAGTGGACACAAACATGCACTACAGACTACCACACTTTGGTATTGCGTAAACGACAGTACTTACAACCAAACATGCACTACAGACTACCACTGCGTAAACTATAGTACTGTACTTACAACCGTGCCAAATATTTGCAATTCATCTTGTTTGATGCAATAAGCCCTTGTGTGATCATCATTGAAATATAATTACCGTTACAATTTGTACAAATGAAAAAATATGAAATTTGCATTATAATTTAGCTTAAGGGGAGATTTCCAACTGAGGGATTTTTTTCTGGACCCGTTTCTCCCTCATGTTTAGCCCCATTGCTTTTGAGATTTTAAGACGTTCGCCCTAGTAGTTTTGACATTTTAAGAAATTTTGCCCCATTTCTGTCAATTTTAAGACCTTTCGTGCCATTCAGGTGTCGATTTTATCCTGGCGAGCGATAGCGAGCCTGTAATTTAAGAGGAACCGGCCTTTGGCCGGGACATTTTTCTACCGAAAAATGTACAAATTCTTGAAAGGGAGTAAGGGGGTGTAATTTTTAGCTTGATGGAGGTCTAGGGAACAAACTAAATACCTCCGCTTAAAGAGTAGAAATAATGTCTTTATAGTACACACAGTTGCAATAATAAACATAGGCTACACATACAGTACATTATTAACCATTGCACAAAGCATCCATGAACCCGTGTGTAGGCGTAACCATAAGTATCATAAATCACTCCAAAGTTTTGATATCAAGCATATTCAAAGTTACCTATACTGGTTCCCATCCAAACAAACCACAACTCCTGCCCTATTAACCCTCTAAACAACAACAACAACACCCTATCCCTGCCTAATGACCTCTAGCTAACTACCTGACCCGGGACAAACATAGGTCAAGTGGTCAAAATATAATTTTAATAATATAAACGTTACATACTACGGCACATTAGTTTTGCCGATTTTAAGGGGAGATTTCCACTTCAGGGATTTTTTTCTTTACCCCTTTCTCCCTCATGGTTAGCCCCATTGTTTTTGAGATTTTAACCCCTTCCGACATATGACGCAATTTTGAGCCTATTAGGGATACTTTAAAGCCTTTATTACCATCAGGGATATTTAGAAACCTTTAGTTTAGTTACTTCAACCTCTGCAGTTGTCTTTGAGTTAGCTGTGGGCAGAAAACTAATTTTGGAGAGGTAATTATAAGAATGAGAGAACTCTATTTCTTATTGCTAATCTGGCAACCTCTGCGTCATATGAGTCTGAAGGGGTTAAGACGTTCACCCCATTAGTTTGGCGATGTTAAGACCTTTCACCCCATTTATGTCACTTTTAAGACCTTTCGTCCCATTTAGGTGTCGATTTTTTCCTGGCGAGCGATAGCGAGCCTGTAATTTTAAGAGGAACCGGCCTTTGGCCGGCACATTATTCTACCGAAAAATGTACAATGAAGGGGGTCTATTTTGTTTTTGTTTTTAAATTTGATGGGAGGTCTAGCGAGGAAACTAAAAAATACATGAACTGAATATATAAACCAAACAACCCAGCCACTATCCCCTTAACTGGTCAGATGGGTCCTGCCTCGTAATACATAAGTGTCCACTGGTAAATAACATATACATTCAAGTAAACAGTCTAAAAACATATAAATCAAATTAATAAAGCCAAGATTCATTTATAATATATCAAGAGAATAAAGCAAACATTAACGTGAACCCTTCCAATCTATCTTACCTGTAAAATAATAACAAATATATTAGTATGCAATAATAATAATAATAATAATAATAATAATAATAATAAAAATAATAATAATAATAATAATAATAATAATAATAATAATAATAATAATAATAATAATAATAATAATTGTTATTATTATGTTCTTTCCACTAACCAACTTTACTCCTAAACTCGATTAATGAAATTAACAAACACATGTGGCAGTCCGGGGATTCGAAGCCAGGACGCTCACACCGAAAATCAACACACTTATGCATTGCGCCACGAAGACAGTTAAAAGAATGATGCACAAGCCTACGATTTATTATGCAGTTTCAAATCCTGCATACCAATCTTAGCACGTACAATCGCGCTAATAAGTGATGTCTGGGCACCATGTATGTATTGTTCAATAATTGGTATCAGCAATATCTAAGCTTCATTTCTTCATATCGAGTGAAATATACAAACATGTTCCTACACTTACCCATCATATTCAACATCTGACAGACATTAATACAGCACAGAGCGAGCCAAACGTAATGACAGCTGGGACATGACTTATTAGCGCGATCGTACATTCATTCCAACTGCACTATCAGAGGCTATGCATAACAATAATAAAATGGGGTATGTTCCCGAGTATATAGATAGATAGAAATTAGTATAAAAAACAATTGTATTATACACATAAATAGATGTATGTATGTATGTATGTATATACTCAGGCACATACCCTATAGATGGGGGTGGCCGACTCGAGACAGAGCCCGAAGAGAAACAACAAATTTATCTCTATGGGGGATCTTGGAGGTATATTTTTTAAAGCTTGATGGAGGTCTAGGGAGGAAACTAAACTAATAAATAAATAAATAAAATATATACGGTATGTAAATAAAGCTCCCATTAAAGGAAAAATGTAGCAATAATGTGAGGTTGTGTATTGACCTTATATGAGGAGTAGGTTGGTGAGTGATCTCGGCGGTGACCTCGGCTGGCACCCGTCTAGTACCCTTCTGTATTATAGGCTGGGTCACCACACACACACACACATCTGCAACAAAACAATACATTAATATTTAAGACAATAAAATAAATACCTTTATTTTAACCCATCCTGCCCGGGCAGGATTTGAAAATGCCGCAAATTGCGAAAGCCAGGAGCCCGGGTGGCATTTTAAAATCTGTATGCTTGAAAGCGTCCTAAGCGTGCTTAGAAAGCCGCACAGAATTTTTTTTGTAAACAAGATCGATCGTAGTGCCGCCAAGCCTCAACTACATCGCTTATCAGTCCGACCTTGTCCGCCATTGCCAGTTATAGCAAAAATTTGTCTTCAAAAGTGTCTGATATGGCTAAATACGTGGCAAAACTCTCTCCACGGAAATCGTCATCACACCTGAATCAGTTGACCTAGAGTGCTCTACTCAATGCCAGTCTACAGATACAAGTAAGGGCTACATTTTGAGATTTATGTGAATTCTCTAGCTATTAAATTAAAAAATAGGCCTATGTCTACATACAACGTTTTTTGGCCAAATCGCCCGGGTAAGACTATCAACATTTAGAAATGCTGCCCGGGCAAGAAGGGTTAAGGCACTAAAAAATAAGACTATTTATTTATTTCAATATACAGGTAATACAATGACTTTTCCTTAATGTTAGACTATTACCCTAGAGGCAATGTCAAAATCATCCCCACTCAAAAAATAAAAATAAAAATAAAAAAATAATATATAAATGAATAAACAAATGAATAAAATAGAATAAAAATAAATATATAAATAGATAAATAATTAAATAAGGCAATCATTGTCGGCAGACTTCGCCCTCGCCATGCTGTCGGAGACTGCCACACAATGTTTGGGGCTCTACTACTATCACCATCATCCCTATCCTTATTACCATCATTACTACCTACTACTATCACTATCATCACTAATACACACACAGACGTGCACAGCCAGACAGACAGACACACGGACACTGATTGCAATACTACGCCACCCCTACAGAGGCTATGTAAGTATATATTACTCTCTTAACCGCAGTATGTTGAGTAAAGATGGGACTATGGATGAAGAAGTGCGGGAGAGGTGCAACAGGGGAAGAGGGTTGTAGGAGGGCTGAAAGCAGTAACAAGAAATAGGGTG
Organism: Paralithodes platypus; assembly: GCA_032716605.1. Taxonomy (NCBI): domain Eukaryota; kingdom Metazoa; phylum Arthropoda; class Malacostraca; order Decapoda; family Lithodidae; genus Paralithodes; species Paralithodes platypus. The sequence goes on from CM064572.1 coordinate 7,583,691, forward strand.
GTCAGTATGGAAGTGAAAAAGTCCTTGTATGACAGTGTGGTAATCCCGACACTGACTTACGGAAGCGAAGCATGGACGTTGGTGGAGACTCAGACCAAGAGTGAGAGAGGTGGAAATGAGTTACGTAAGAAGTGCGTGCGGAGTTACATGGAGGGATAGACAGACGAATGAGGAAGTAAGAAGGAGGTGTGGTGTGGAGGTAGATGTGATGGAAAGTGTGAAAAGGAACACCTGGAGATGGTTCGGCCATATGGAACATATGGAAAGCGAGAGAATGACTAAGAGGGTGTACGAGAGCGAAGTGGAAGGACAGAGAGGGAGAGGTAAACCGAAAGAGAGGTAGAAGGATGGAGTGAAGTATTTATGGATGAAGGCGGTGCTGGTTGGGAGGAGGGGAGTCGACTGACTGGGGACAGAGGTGCATGGGGGCGTTTCGTTCGTGTCCAACCCTTTAGGGATCACGGCGTCAGGCAATAGATAGATAGATAGATTAACCGCACTGCTATCAGCTTATATATATTACTTACCACCCACAATGATGAGGAATGTTAATTTAGAACTACGGGACCCTGTCATCATACTATGGGAAGAACAGATGGGATGCTTGTGTTCTTTAGTCTGTATTACCGGTATCCTTTAGTACAAGCTTCAACATTCTCAGGGACATTGTAACTGATGAGATGGGATGTGTAGATTCTGTATTATTTATTGACACTTTTAGCACAAGCCTCAACATTCTGGGGAACATTGTTGATGAAGGAGTGTGTATTTGTGAGTGTATATGTAAGATACTCCCAGATGTCCTTCTGGAAGAGGCTTATGACTGTGACTCCAGCTCTATAGCCAGGTCATTACTATCGTGACTTTGGCTGCGTGTGGTGGTTATTTGTGCTCTATAATTTAATTTTCTTTACTGGCCTTTCCATACTTTATCAAGTCGGGACTCGAACTGCACGATGGTATCAGCATTCACCACCCACTCTGGTAGCCTAACTCGTTCCAGATATTTACTACTCTATTTGAGAAAGAATTTTTCCTGATGTTGAGCCTTGCTCTCGGTTTGAATATCTTCTTTGAGTTGCCGCGGGTGATGTCGCCCTCCCTCATCCGAAAAATCCCCTCTTGGTCATACTTCCCGCTGATAATCTTATACACCTCGATCTGGTCCCCTCGGTATCTTCTATACGCCAGGGTTGGTAGGTTCAGCTTGCTGAGTCTCCTCATAGGAAAGATCCTTTAACTGAGGCACCAACTTTGTTGCTCGGCGTTGAACGTTTTCTAGAGCCTCCACGTCTTTGTGTGTGATTGTTTAACCCTTTCAGTATCGACGCCGTCCTTTTAACTATACTCTGGCTATTATTTAACGATTTTATTCAGTTTAAAAAGGGGTTCCAGCAATTGACAGGCTCGCTTTCGCTCCCCAGGAAAACATCGACACCTACTGTAAATGGCAAGAATTCAAGGTCTTAAAATTAACAAAGAAATGGGGTGATTTTTCTTTAAATGGCCAAACTAATGGGCATATGGGGCGAACATCTTATAATCTCAAAATTAATGGGGCTAAACATGGGGGAAAGGAGGTCCAGAAAAAACACTGTGTGCGATGTGAAGGCTTCGTGAGAGCATGCATTTGTAAATATATTAGTTAGCCATTTTTTGTCATTTTCTTTGAAGTACACTTTCAAAGAAAACTTATTTCCGCAGTAACAATAATGTATTCAAATTAAAAATGCAACTGCATTTCAATTATTATTATTATTATTTTGTTTACAATTCTACAACTATTATACGAGATTTATTCAATATATATATACTTTACAATGACATTTCAATACACTATTATGGTTAAACAGCTTGAGGATTATCTGAAGGTTCAACATTGAAGCGCACACAAACTATATAGTCAGCCCCGCAGCTACTCCGATCATTGTTTGTCTGGACTCCATCAGAGGAAGACGCTTTTTAGTGAGCTCCCTCAGCGCACACCACAGCGCACTTTTTTAGACTGCATCAACGTAGCCTGTTATAGGCTACTTATACATTTTCTTTCATGATGACTTCGTACAACTACTTGGCGACCGTGAGTGGTGTGGACAAGGTGATGCGTACCCGAGATGCGATCTTGGCCGACACTAAGATCATTGCAGTGCTTGGCCAAGGTGTTACTGGGAGGGCTTCTCTGGTGACCTACAAGGGAGTTGATGCCTGTATGAAAGAAGCTTTCGACTGGAACGGAAACCATTTGATGTGGGAGGCCAGGGCTTTGTGTAGAGTTGATGGTGCAGCTGGAGCACCTCGGCTAATGGCTGCAAGTGAGGATGGCTCAGTCATTATAATGGAGTACTGCGACGGCTACACTCTCTACAACTTCGCTGCTCACGTTGGCCCTAGCGAGGACCTCAACAAAGTTGTCCGGGATATCAAGCTCGCAGTTGAGGCTCTGCACGCGGCCGGATACACTCACGGGGACATCCACGGCGGCAATATTATGGTGTGTGGTGGCCCGGGACAGTACCACGTTAGACTCATTGACTTCGGCCGCTGCTACGAGTTGGACGAGGAGGATGTTCGCGATGAATGGAAAGCTGTCAAGGAGATGTTGGAGAAGGTTCTTTGACATCACTGGAAAATATTAGTTAACCCTCTCAAGGCCGCTTTTTGTATTTTATTGTCGCATTTCTTTTCTGTTGTCTGGCTATTATTGGATGATTTTATTCATATTAGGAAGGGTATATGGGAGTTTAATGGTTAATTGAAATATTAATTACCCTTGCAGTTCCCACAGAGCTTTCCTAAACTGTATAAATCGTCTAATGATAGCTAGAATAAACTATCAAAATGTATCATAATCTTCAAAGGGGTATTGGGTGATGTTAGCGAGTGTTTGGGAGTTAAAAGGTATACATAATGTGATGATTCGACCCCGCCGTGCTGTCAGAGAGACTGCCACAACATTTTTAACATAAGAACATAAGAAAATGGGAGTCTGCAGAAAATCGATTGACCCACACAAGGCAGATCCCTCTCACATCCAACCCCAATTATAAGGCATAATTATAGGCTCAGTTCACTAACCGCATGAGGACCGACCTCACCAAAACGGTCAGAGGTCAACACTAGAAAAAGGGGGTCTGCAGGGCGCCGATTGGCCCACACCCAGCCGATCCCCCTCACACCCAACCCATCTCGTCCATATGCCTATCTAATTTTATCTTAAAACTCTATCGTTCTTGATCCCACTATAGCACTTGGTAACCAATTCCACCCATCTACAACTCTGTTACCAAACCAATATTTGCATATATCTTTTCTGAAACGAAATGTATCTAATTTGAAACAATTTGTTCGAGTTCTTTCGCTATCACTGAGCTTTAGTACATCTTTCATGTCCCCTTTATTAATCCCACTAAACCACTTGAACACCTCTATCATATCCCCTCTAACTCTAGCTGCGTCTCTCTAACTAATGTAAGCCACATGTATTTGTTGATTTCATTAATTGAGTTTAGAATTGAAGTTGATTATGGATCATTTTTGTCATTCTACGTTGTACAAACGTAGAATGCTTTGCTTTCCTCTTCTGATTCCACGTGTCTCCTCATCCTCATCGCATTTAACCCCCCCCCCCAAAAAAAAAAAAAAAAAAATATATATATATACTGTATATACTGTATATATATATATATATATATATATATATATATATATATATATACCGGTATATATATTGTATATATTTTGTCATTAACCTAACTGAAATTCTGGGTGAGAAGGGAATTTACACCTCCCTTAGTATATAGGCTTATCAGTAGGCTTATCAGACTCGCGCGCTAACCACTGTACTACATGGACGTAAAATAGGATAGCAACCTTAGTTCTCCTTCAGAGAACCAGGTGATAGTCTCGTGGTACGTGGTGGATTTATCAGACTAGGCCTACTCCACAAACCACTATTTAACGCTATCCCAGGCGTCAAATCGGGTAGTTTTGTGGTTGCGGTATTTTTGCGGGTGCAGGTATTACTAACCTAACAACCTAACCTGGTATAATTCTAGCGGTGGCTCCAACTCGATTTGGGGTGGTGATGGGCTGGTCTATCAGAGTCAGAACTGAGCGATCTCTGCCATACCCATAGCTTACTCTGACTGTTCCTTTTACTTATATATTTTCTAGATCTCAAGTGACGGCGTCTCTTCCGTGGATTGTCCTCCCAATCTACCAAGATTGGAAGCCAAAGCGTCACATTTTTCCTTTGCCCCTCACGTTTCTCTTCATAATTGCTGAGGGGCACAGGGCCCTGGGTGAGGCTTTGGTGTCCCGGGCGTTTCCGCACCCTCCTCAGCTCCCCGCCATGGAGTGGCTTCGGTCACCCAGGCTTTGTTGTGGTTGGCGGGGGGGGGGAGGGGGGGGGGGCGCTCGGTTGTGGCCTTGGCCTTGCTCAGGGCCTTGGGGCTGTTCGGCCAGGCAGCTTGGGGAACAACAACAACAACTCGATTTGGGAATTAAAATGATTTCCGTTCACCTATTTACTGTATATCCTTACTTATTGGTTTCTGGTGTTATAAAATGCGGCAATTTCGTTTTAAAATTATACTACTATGGGTTTCAGAGGCCGTGTTACATCGTTTTTCGGGAATAACTTATTAACAAACAGTTGGATCAGTATATTTTAACACAGCTTGTTTCACACCGTGCCCTAATTTTCGTCAATATAGTGCATTACCAAAAGTGTAGAATAGAAATAAGCCACTTGTCCATGTGTCATGAGGTTAAAGTCACACATTAATGACTAAGAAACAGACAAGGCTACCGTGGCTTACCTGTGAGAACCACCAAACCATTATTGCTCCTCCATCAAACACGGTAGTTATCAGCCACCACCCAACCCTACTATCGCCTTTAAATTCAAGTTATCTGTCAATATAAAAATAAAAATATACAAAAATACATACTTTTTGTATATTTATACTTGATATTGACGGATAACTTGATAGTAGGGTTGGGTGGTGGCTGATAACTACGGTTTTTGATGGAGGAGCAATAATGGTTTGGTGGTTCTCACAGGTAAGCCACGGTAGCCTTGTCTGTTTCTTGGTCATTAATGTGTGGCTTTAACCTCATGACACAGGGACAAGTGGCTTATTTCTATACTTTAGGTAATGCACTATATTGACGAACATTAGGGCACGGTGTGAAACAAGCACTGTCAAAATATCATACTGATCCAACTGTTATTTGATAAGTTATTCCCGAAAAACTATGTAACACAGCCTCTGAAACCCATAGTAGGTTAGGTTAGGTAAGGTTGTTAGGTTAGGCTAACAAAAAAGCTTAATTACATCAATTCTTAATATCACAAAACATGAAATATGAAAGAAAACTAGGGAACTAAACATAAAATCAATGTTAAAATCGATTAGGAGCCATTGCTAGAATTTTACCCCTAACCTAAAATGGGGGCTGCCGCCACCAGACCCCCGCTGGACTTATCATTGACATAGAGGATGACAAAATACTAGAAAGACGGTGGAAAAATAAAAAAAAGATGGGTGCTCCACAGATTCAAGATGGCCACCTTTAACTCACAGAGCCCCAGGCAATATAATATAAATGTACACTCCAGGACCAGCAGGTAGTAAAAAAAAAAAAAATTCCAGAAAACACACGGAATGGGTTAGAAATGAAGGAAAAACCACAAAAAAACGATCTCCTAGGTCATTAAGGGGTACTACGGGACGCCCGAAAGTCGGAATTAACATGGGGAAATGGGTAGGCAAAAACATGCGAAACCAGATTTTGGCGCGCTCACACACACGCGGCAGTTCCCATATAAATCTGAGCCCTCTGGTGCCATAGGACCGGAGTGACGCATCCTATGCGGCGCTGGGGTTTAGCGTTACATATATTGCCGACGCATCACGTGCGTCGCTGGGGTCCAGTGGGTTAATTAACCAATAAAGTATAATGAAAAATAAGGTATTATTGTGTTTTTGGTTTTGGTTTTAAGCTGTATTTTATCAACCAAAATAGATTAGCCACATTGTGTTGTTGTTACCCAGACTGTCTGACCGAACAGCCCCAAGGTCCCGAGCAAGACCAGGGTCATAACCGAACGCCCCCCACAGAACCCTCCCTGCTTTACCACTAAGAATGCCCAGGTGACCGAAGCCGCTCCCAGGCGAGAAGCTGAGGAGGGTGTGAAAACGCCCGGGATACCGAAGCCCCACCCAATAGTCCATGGGCCAAACCGAATATCGGTACCAGAAATCCTACTAAATCTTATTGTTTTTTTTCAAAAGATCTATGCCTCAGGATCATGATTAGGTATGATAGCACTTGGAGATGAGAAGCTTAGTGGTTGCTATCACCGCTTAAAAGTTAACACAACTCGTGTGCCTTTCCGGCCAAGATTATGGGGTAGGGGAAACATTAATGGTCACAGAATCTTTACTTTTCAACTTAAAACAACAAATTACCACTTAAATTGGTAGTTTACCGCCTCTTCCGATCGCCGGTTTGCTGACATGACGCTCGAAGTTAGTTACGTTTGCTGTTGTTTTTTGGCCCCCTGCTGGCAATATATATGATGGATAAAAAACACCATCTGAGGAAGAGCACTTTATTGACAACGTTTAGCAGATAGCTTCATCAGGTAACCTGATGAAGCTATCTGCGAAACGTTGTCAATAAAGTGCTCTTCCTCAGATGGTATTTTTTATCCATATTCTGTCTACTTTTCAAGTACCACTCAACAATTTATATGATGATGACAATAATTCTAGGGATGACCGTAAGTCTAGGGAGCAAAGCCCCCCCCCCCCCTCAACACACGACTGTATCCCACGGCCTAAATTTTAATTGAACCTCCAATATTGGAAATAAGTTAGATGCACGAAGTAGCCTACTAACATCGAGCGCAATGTAAACAAAACGATCGACGTTACTCCTGCGAACGCAACTTTTCCACCGAGTTATCTTTATATTTTGTAAAATGTTATTAACATCAGTTTCCCATTTCATTTTTTGGTGTTTCGTAGCCTATACCAGAAATCCAGAAAAGGGTGTAGCTTGGTGTTGAATGTGTGGAAATCTAATAAAAGTCTAATAAGTCCGTGGTGGTAGCCTACCTGTCAAATGCGCACCCCCAAAGTAAAATCGCACCATAATTTTGTATGCGCATTTATACACATATAGCCAATATAGGAGTGAAATACATAACATAAGAAAGCTGTAGGCCATGATAAAATCGACAGCTGAATCTAATTTCATAAACTTGTCCGACAAATTTACCAAAATAATTCTAGGCCTATTGGCGCCAGTAATGCTATATATTAACACTGTAAGTCAAAGCTATATAAAACAATTATAGGCTATCCGATACGTGACCTAAAATACATATATATTGACCGTATAATCATTAACCCCTGCTGTACCGGCGACGCCTTGTTTATTGTATTCTAACTGTATTTAGACGGTTTTATGCCGTTTAATTAATCCCGTCTTTACAGGGCCGTCTTTTAACTATATTCTGGCTACTGTTAGGTGCTTATATTCAGTTTAAAACGGGCCTCCAGCCAAGAAACAGGCTTCTTACTAGGCCTATCTCACTTAACCCTTGTCACTACCACAGATTCCTCTTAAACTACATAACATCGTCTAAATATAGGCCTAGCTAGAACAAAATTTCAAATGTCGCCGGTACAGAAGGGGTTAAGAAGGCTACAGAGGTGGTAAAAAGGGTCAAACAAGGTAGTTCGAAGCCTGTTCACTGCTAGAGGTCCATTTTAAACTGATACAAATAGACTAATAGTAGCCACAATGAAGTTAAAAGGACGGAACTGGTACAGAAGGGGTTAACAGGTATTTATGACCACGACTGTACATCCAGTTATGAAACTATGGTCCATTCATGATAGGTAGGCCAACAATCTTGACCACTAACTTCTACAACTCGCAAACGACAGCTTCCAGAGAACAAGCTAATTTTGCTAGGCCACTATTTGAGTCAGCCAGGGAATAGCTGTGGAAAGTTATAGCCCATTTGTTCTAGCCCTTTATGAGTGACAAAGGTTATCAGTCACGATTTCTGGGCTACCTTTAACGAATAGGGAAACGGTACACGAAATTACGAACCTCTCTTTGGCAGGACACACAAGATCGACCTCCTCACCCTACAGCAGACGACGGACAAATGCGTTCACATTGTTGTCACGTGGTTATTTTTGCTTCAGTTTCGTTCGAATTTTCCTTTTGTATTCGATCTTATACTTCATTCCTCACGATTTCACCATAGATACCGATATTGTTTATTTTTCTTTCTGTTTACATAGCCTCGATGATATTATTCGGTGCCTTGAGCCATTTATGAGATGAATTATTGGTAGGCGACTTGACAGCAAAACCCTTCATCACGTGACTCCGTTCTGGCTTTCTATTGGTTGATGTTATTCTAGACTGTTCCATATTTTTACTACTTTCTTAGCTAACTTCGAAATGCGCACTGACTAATTGCTCACTTAATTAATTATGAGAGCCCAGTGACGGTCAAAGTTTATCTTCTTCTGGGAAGTGGGAACGGTCGACCAGTAAGGAATCCTCGCCGACCTTGCGTTTTCATCGGCTTCCTCCCTCCAGGAAAATATAAAAGCCAGTAGTAAGAAAGATATAAGAAAGAAAAGTCGTAGTGGGTTATTTTAGGTTATAGAGTAAATAAATAAATAAAGTATATTACTCCCTCTCAGATCAGATGAAGGTATTGAGGGATAAGCCTTTACAATGGCACCTCGTATCTACATTCTACTTTTCCTATTTTTCTGAAGAGTAGAGCTCTTTCATCCAACCCCCCACCCCGGGCGGGCGGGTGGGCGGGTACCCAACCCCGAAAAGGCGGGTGCCCAACCCCAAAAGGGGTTGAAATAGGGGAGCTATCCCCCCCGCCAAAGGCGGCTTTCTAGGGCCTTTCCTAGCTGATGCTGAGAGGATTTGGTTCTAGTCATGTGGTGATGGGCTGGTCTATCAGAGTGAGAACTGAGCGACCTCTGCCATACCCATAGCTTAGTCTGACTGTTCCTTTTACTTATATATTTTCTAGATCTCAAGTGACGGCGTCTCTTCCGTGGATTGACCTCCCAATCTACCAAGATTGGAAGCCAAAGCGTCACATTTTTTCCTTTGCCCCTCAACTTTCTCTTAATTGCTGTGGGGCACAGGGCCCTGGGTGGGTCTTTGGTTTCCCGGGCGTTTCCGCACCCTCCTCAGCCCCCCGCCATGGAGTGGCTTCGGTCACCCAGGCTTTATTGTGGTCGGCAGGGAGGGTTCTGTGGGGGCGCTCGGTTATGGCCTTGGCCTTGCTCGGGGCCTTGGGGCTGTTCGGCCAGGCAGCTTGGGGAACAACAACAACCCCCCACCCCCCATTGTTGCCAATTTAGCTATTTTCCCGCTAGATCTGAGGTACCGGTATAGGGGCAAATTTTTATATCCAGCGAAATTCATTCTAGCATTCTAGCTTGTTTGTTGGTTGTAGGGCTGTGTGGGCAGGCTCAATTAACCCTATTCATTCTAGCGATCTTTGGGGCATTTGAACCATTTTAGAGCGATATTGTAGAAATCGTGGCATTATTCTAGCGATTTTAGGCATATACTGTATATACTATCTAGCGGACTATATTTGATAACCTTGACTGTGACCCTCTCCCTACCTCCCACCCTCTCTGTCTCTCTCTCATAAACGCCTCCCTCTTATTCCATATTTTCTCAGGTAGGCCTATATCCTATTCTCCTATTTCTTCTAGTTCTATTACAAACGCTACTCCCATATCCTCACTGTCCTTCACTTCATTTCACCTCTCATTAGCCTACCAATATATGCAATTATCTATCTCTCTGAAGTCTCCCTTTCTTCCTTGTATAGGCTACCCATCACATTCAACAATAGAGTTCGCCCTTTACCAGAAACCGAGACGGAAACATTCAACAATGTTCAGAAGAAATGATGATGATGATTATGGTAGTATTAGTGATGATGTTGGTGATTGTGGTATAGGCTAGTCTATTCATTATTCTTAGGCCAAAAATCTCGTCCTCTATAACCTGAAACAAATAGAGTAATCGAGCTAATATTTTTACCATTTAGGAAGGATCAACCAGAGAATAGGTGTGGAAATTTACAGCCCATCCCATGGTTCATACACAATGTCTAGGCCCACTAGTGTGAAAGTCCTAATAGATTGGTAAGTATGAGGAGGTATGGGAACCGCGCTTAAAAAAAACCCTCTCCGACATATGACACGATTTTGAGCCTATTGGGGATACTTTAAAGCCTTTGTTAGCATCAGGGGTATTTAGAAACCTTTAGTTTAGTTACTTCAACCTCTGCAGTTGTCTTTGAGTTAGCTGTGGGCAGAAAACTAATTTTGGAGAGGTAATTATAAGAGTGAGAGAACTCTATTTCTTATTGCTAATCTGGCAACCTCTGCGTCATAAATGCGTGAAAGGGTTAAGCTCTCTGTTGAGTTGGTGCATACAATCTTAGTGCCTTACATGCATAGGCTACACTTTAAATACTCTTACCTTACCTTACGATGAGCACACACACACACACACACACACAAAGAAACAGACACACATATACAAAAAGAAACAGACATACTCAGGCACACACACACATACTGTATACACAAATAAACAGACACGCACATATCCTACACTACACTCAGGCACACACACACACACACATCTCTAAATTCCGAAAGAGACAAAGAAAACCTCGACTCAGAGAATAACATTTTAATGAGAATGACAAATGACATTATTGACATAGACATCCAAACAATATAAATGGTATGAGAGGCAACAAGGCTCGGTAACTGAGACACCCATACACTGCCAACAATGAAGGGTTATCTAAGGGGAACGACACTCTTTTTTTTTTTTCTCTTTCTGGGTAGTAGCCATTCGACCCCATTCAGCCTAATGTTTTAAGACGTTTATCCCCATCTAGGTGTCGATTTACATCTGAGCAAATTTTGGATTGTTTTAGTTCAGTTCAGTTGTTCAGTTGCTGGTCGGGGAGACGGCCGCCTTTTGCAACGGCCTCTCGACAGTTGAGTTCATTTGTAAATTTTTCGGTAGCAAAATGTCTCCATACAATGATGGCGAAAAAAATAGATACCTGAATGGGGAGAAACGTCTTAAAATAGTAAGCTGAATGGGGCGGTATGAAAAGGGTAAATCATGTGCCCATAATAAGGGTAATTGGCCACTTGCGAGTTTCAGGTTATAAGGAAGTTGGAGCTGCAGACACCCATACTTAAAGGGAGAGGGGCCGTTTCTCTGGTCCCCCTTCTTCATGTTTAGCCCCATTAGTTTTCACATTATAAGACGTTCGGCCCATTAGTTTGTCAATTTTAAGATCTTCCGCCCCATTTCCTTGTAAATATTAAGACCTTTCGTGCTATTTAGGTGTCGATTTTTTTCCTGGAGAACGATAGTGAGCCTGTAATTTTGAAAGAATCGGCCTTTGGCCAGGACATATTTCAGTAGAAAAATGTACAAATTATTCTAGAAAGGGGATCTAATGGATGTTTTTTTTTGGTTTAAGTTTGATGGAGGTCTAGGGACGAAACTAGACAATAATTCATACATGAACAACACGATTATATAATTACAGTATTTTAAGGGGAGATTTCTACTTGAGGGATATTTTTCTTGACCCCTTTCTCCCTCATGTATAGCCTAATTGCTTTTGAGATTTTAAGAAGTTTGCCCCATTAGCTTGGTGATCTTAAGAACTTTCACCCCATTTCTGTCAATTTTAAGACCTTTAGTGCCATTTAGGTGTCGATTCTGGATTTCTCTATACAATGCTGGCTCGCTATGGCTCACCAGGAAGAAATCGACACATGGATGGGGATAAACGTCTTAAAACAGTAGGCTGAATGGGGACGAATGGATACAAGCCAGGGAAAGAGAGAAAGATAAAAAAAAGCCAGTGACCCCCTTTATCTCCCAAACATTAATGAGTTACAGGAATAAGTGTTTTTAGCCCTCACTGGGACTCGAACCATGGTCCATCCGATTGACGTTCCATGCTTCTACTACACACAGGTGGAAGAATCGTGCAATTTTAAACTGAGTGACCGTGGTTCGAGTCCTGGTGAGGGCTAAAAAAACTTCAATCATTATACAAGAACAAATTTACCACCTGCGACTCTCAGGCTATAAGGAAGTTGGAGCCGTAAACATGGATAATACACATAAATACAATAATAATGTAGGTTTCTGATGGATAGAAAGTACAGGATGTTGAATTTGGTTTGTGTTCTTTTTATTTCAACATTTTATTTTGATAAATCGTTATCTCCACATAGTGATTTTGTTAAGGGGGGATGGTTCACTTTTTGGGCGATTTTTGCATGTATTCATTATTTTTCTAGTTTCCTCCCTAGACCTACATCATTTTTGCATGTATTCATTATTTTTCTAGTTTCCTCCCTAGACCTCCATCATTTTTGCATGTATTCATTATTTTTCTAGTTTCCTCCCTAGACCTCCATCAAATTTAAAAAAAACATCCATTAGATCCCCCTTCTAGATTAATTTGTACATTTTTCGGTAGAAAAATTTCCCGGCCAAAGGCCGGTTAATCCAACATTACAGACTCACTATCATTCGCCAAGGAAAAAATTGACACCTGAATAGCACGAAAGATCTAAATATTGACGAAGAAATGGGGCGAAAGGTCTTAAAATCGACTAACTAATGGGGCAAACATCTTAACATCTGAAAACTAATGGGGCTAAACATGAGGGAGAAAGCCAGTGGTCCCGAAAACCGGCCCATTAAGTTCTTTTGTCTTTATATTGAGTCGTCCCTGTTTTGGTTTGTTTATTTTGCAAGTTTTACATTATATTAATTATGTTGCTAAATATCCAAATTTCTGTAAAATATCAAAGTTCACAGCTCCAACTTCCTTATAGCTTGATAATCGTAAGCGGTCAATTGCCGACTTGCGATTTTCGTTCTATAAGGAAGTTGGAGCTGTAGACAACGATATTTAACAGAATGTATAGCTAAAATACGGTCGTAGTACATTTATAAATACATAAAACCCAATTCAACATACCATTTATCCATCAGAAACCTACATTATTATTGCATTTCTGTTTAATATCAGTGTTCACGGCTCCAACTTCCTTATAGCTTGATAATCGTAAGTGGCCAATTCCCAAAGTATGCGGCCCTGGTTCTCCAAGGCAGTTGTAAGTTACGACACCGGCAGAGACTTATGACAGAGACACTTACAACGTCATAAATATAAGGGGTTCGGTTTATATAGTTCATGTATTTATTGTTTTAATTTCCTACCTAGACCTCCATCAATCATAATTTCCTCTCCAGACCTCCATCAATCTTCGTAAATTGTTCTCAAGATCCCTGTTCGAGATAAATATCCCGGCCAAAGGCCGATTCCTCCAAATTTAGAGGCTCACTATCGCTGGCAAGAAAAAATATCAACACCTAAATGGCACAAAAGGTCTTCATATTAATAAACAAATATGGGACAAAGGGTCTTAAAATTGACAAACTAATGGGGCAAACGTCTGAAAATCTCAAAACTGATGGGGCTAAACATGAGGGAGAAGGGGGGGGGGGGGTCCAGAAAAAGAAACCACACCCTCAAGTGACAATCTCCCCCTAACAAACAAACAACGACGCCTTCCCCGACTCGCGAGGAAGTGGCGGTAGAAAACGAAGAGTCAGTAGTCAAATATACGTTTCTACATTATTTTTAGTCAGTAGTAATTATATATGGTAGAAACTCAGTAAGCTGGTTAACTCATGGATTTATTATTATCATTACTAATTATTATTTATATTTAAATTATTATTATTACAGTATTAACACTTTCTCTGCGGGCATATTTCTGCCTATTTCCGCCATATTAGGACTCATTCGGGCACTCCTGATTGATTAGGCAAGTGTCTGAATCAAATTAAATGTATTCAGCCAAAAACTAGAAGAAAATAGCTTCAAAATGACGCCAGAACGAGCTTTGTAGCTCGCGGGGTTCACCCGCAGCGCTACCATAGACATTCGCTAAAATTAGCAATTCTCGCTAATCTCTCGCTATATTTGCCTTTGGCAGCACTGTATATCTCGCAAGACTCGGACTCATAGCCTTCAGTGCCACGGCCGCATGGCTGGGAGACGAACGTGTGGCCTGTCGTGCTCCTGCTCCCTTGCACTTTATTTTACAGGCTTTTAGAGGCTTTAAAAGTCTGTAAATTGCTATAAATTGCCATGGCGTTCGGGAACGTCTCCCGCAGGGAAAGGGTTAATATTATTATTAATATTAGCATTATTTTCATTTCTATTACTATTATTATTATTATTTTGTTTTTATATATTTTTTTTTGCTAGCCTCTTACTGATCCTGGCTATAACTTCTCGGCATATTTTAGTTGAATATTCCTTCCATTGCCTGATCTAAGTGTTTGTTTTCCCATGTTATAAGTGCTATACCCTGTTTCAAGTAGGTAGGCCAGAAATCCTGAACCCCAACCTCCATAACTCAAAAAGGACTAGAATAATCCAGTTATTTTTTTCCATCAGTTGAGAAAAATCAGGTAGGGAATAAGTGTGGAAATGTACAGCCCATTTGCTCTGGCCCTTTTCGAGTTAAAGAGGTTATGGGGTCACGATTTCTGGGCCCACTGATCATGAATTCACTATAGTCACCCCCAGATAGCTGAGTTTCTACTTTGTATAGAGTCGGCATTATCATTCCAAGCAGCATATATATACAAATCTACAGCTCATTTTCTCCAGCCCTTTTGGAGTTACAGAGGTTATGGTTCACGATTTCTGGCCAAATGATAGTGAATAAACTATAGTCACCCGCAGATAACTTAGTTTCTACTGTGTATGGAGATTTACAACCCATTTTCTCCAGCCCTTTTGGAGTTACAGAGGTTCGGGGTCACGATTTCTGGACCCACTGACAATGAATTCACTATAGTCACCCCCAGATAACTGACTTTCTACCGTGTATAGAGTCGACATTATACTTCCAAGCAGCATATATATAAAAATGTACAGCTCATTTTCTCCAGCCCCTTTCGAGTTACAGAGGTTCGGGGTCACGATTTCTGGACCCACTGACAATGAATTCACTATAGTCACCCCCAGATAACTGAGTTTCTACTGTGTATAGAACGTCATTATCATTTCAAGCAGCATATATATCAAAATGGCTAAAGCATTACTACAATAACAAGTCACAAGCACTCACATTATTATTTCACAATAGGTATAACATAAATTTGTAACAAATAATCATCTTGTATCTACAGTATATTAACCCTCTCAGAAACTAGGACGCTCTTTGCCGTATACTCTGGCGGACAGTAGACGATTTTATGCAGTTTACGAAGGATCTCTATTCATCAGAGGGTGAAAGCTATTATTATTGTCCCCTGTAAGAAAAGTTTAGCTATCATTGATCTCAGTCTGTATTTTATTAAGTTATAAATAAATATATATATATATATATATATATATATATATATATATATATATATATATATATATATATATATATATATATATATATCTCTCAATCATCCAAGCTTTAACTCCCACAGACCCTTCCTAAGCTTACTAAAATTGTCTACTAACAGCCAAACTAAAAGCCAGAATAGCATCACAGAACACTGAAAAGGTTCCAATAATGTCCCTTGGTCACCGGCTTTTTTTATCTTTCTCTCCTTTTCTCTCTTTCTCTGGCTTGTATCCATTCGGCCCCATTCAGCCAACTGTTTTAAGACGTTTATCCCCATCCAGGTGTCGATTTCTTCCTGGCAAGCGATAGCGAGCCAGCATTGTATGGAGAAATCCGGCCTCGCCGGACACATTTTTCTATCGAAAAATGCATAAATTTAGCTTGCTGTCAAAACAAAAATATATATATGTTGGCTCGCTACGGCTCGCTAGGAAATTATTGACACCTGGATGGGGGTAAACGTCTTAAAATAGTAGGCTGAATGGGGCCGAATGGATACAAGCCAAAGAGAGAGCGAGAGAAAGAGCCAAAAAGCGAGGTGGGCTCCCTTAAGACAACAAGTACAGCACAGTAAGAGACCATTAACTTATACCCTGTTCCAAATATGTAGGCCAAAACGCTTGACCACTAACCTCTGTAACTCACAAACGACCAGAGTTGGGTGTGAGAGGGATCTGCCTTGTGTGGACCAATCGGCTTTTTGCAGACTCCCATTTTCTCATGTTCTTATGCAACGAGATAATATTTCTACCATTTGGGAAGGGTCAGCCAGGGAAAAAGTATGCGAATTGACAGCCCATTTGCTCTAGGCCTTTCATTTTGGATTTACAGGGGTTAGGGCTCACGATTTCTGACTTACCTATTGGGAACGGGGTATAGTATCCAATATATATATATATATAACTCAAAGGTCCCATAATCTATTAAGAAACAAATAATAATACAAAAAAAAAGTACACCTCGTCAATACAGCGATGCCTTTTATTCCATTCAGGCTACTAGTACCTTTAGACGATTTGATTCGGTTTTGGAAGGAGCGGTTTCAGTTAGGAGGTTAATGATATAGTTTTGACCCATTTGAATCCCCCCAAGAACTCCCTATAGGCTTATCAAAATCGTCTAAGGTTAGCCAGAAGACACAGAAAACGTATCGTATTGACCGTGATAAATTGATAATACACAACAAAACGCAGCTACGTAAGGGGTAAGTTTCAGACACCCCTTTGGAGCCGATAGTGTGCTTCCGTTTGAAGGACTTGGACAAAACACGCAACAAAGCCACTCTAACGGCTTCCCATCTCTCTCGAACACCCCTTCTCACCACTCAAGAATGTCGCGCGTCTGCATCAGCCCTTTTTTCATAGTGGCGGGTAGGTCGTCTATGGGCGCGTCAAATTAAATAGCCGGAGCAAGGGAGGAAGGGTGTTTGGGCATGTGGAATTCTATAGCCGAAGCATGGGAGAAAGGGAGGAAGGGTGTTTGGGCATGTGGAATTCTATAGCCGAAGCATGGGAGAAAGGGAGGAAGGGTGTTTGGGCGTGTGGAATTCTATAGCCGGAGGAAGGGTGTTTTGTCCGAGGTCTCAAAACAGGAACGCTCCATCAGCTCCAAAGGGGTGGCCAAAACTTTGCCACCATCTCCACAAGGAGCTGAAATACGGGCACCCTATCTGACTGAATAACCCTGTAGTGTTCCAGAGATAACTGGTAGGGGGGGTTGGCTAGCCGACTCGTGCGCGGTCCTTCATTTCATATCGCGTACTAAATGGGCCACACTAAACTCAATTAGCCAACTTGTATGCGGTCCATCAATTCATATCGCATACTAAATGGGCCACACTAAACTCAATAAAATAACTTGATTCCTTTTCCGTGGGCATGTTTGGGTTGATATCGAGTACTATTATGGACCACTGCGTACTAATATAGACATTCGTGTACTCATATGGACCAGTGCGTACTAATATAGACCATTGTGTACTTATCTGACCAGCACGTACTAATATGGACCAGCGCGTACTAATGGGACCAGCACGTACAAGTGGGCTAGCGTCCCCCCATGGATATAGTTGGACTGTGGCAAGGCTGGTATGGTGTGGCTTGGACGCATTACTATCAAGGCAGAACTCAGCAGTACCTGGATGTATATATATATGTGTGTGTGTATGTGTGTGCATGTGTGTGTGTGGACATTGCTCGGCACACAGCAACAACAAGGGGTAGTTCGAGTATTCATGTATATTGCCGTACCCTCTCCATACAACTAACAAATCACTTGAATCTGTTTTGGAACCACACGAGAAAATATAGTTATTGGTGGTAGTTTTCTCCTTTCTAGTAATTTTCATGTCGTTAATAGTTTTCTCCTTTCTAGTAATTTTCACTGGTACCAACACTTTAAAAAACACTTTACACCCTGGGCTGGTTTTTCTGGGCCCCATAGGCCTATTCATGTTTAGCCTCATTACTTTTCAGATTTTAAGACGTTTGGCTCATTAGTTTGGCGATTTTAAGACTTTACGCCACATTTCTATGTCAATATTAAGGCCTTTCATGCCATTTAGGTGTTGATTTCCTGGCAAGCAATAGCGAGCCTGTAATTCAATATGATTTCCATCCATTAAAAGATTGTTATTGAATATCGACGTTTCCAGTTGGACCTTCCTTATAGCCCCAAAGCTCGCAAGTGGTCAACAGCATAAGTCTCTAGAAATCAAATGGGTACAAGCTATGTAAATTATTCTTTTGACTCCCACATGTTCTTCCTAAGCTGAAGAAAAACAAACTATTTCCATCATCCCTCTGACTCCTACATCTTTCCTAAGCTGAAGAAAATCGTGGTAGCGTCAGCCAGAATACAATGAGCATGACGTTCTTGGATCACCTCAACACACTGCACACACACGCATATCTTTGGCACCAAGTTAAGCCGGTATCACACGAGCGCTTTTTCACTCAACATTTATCCTTAACACTGGTCTGGCAGCTTACGTGGTCAACATATAAAATATTTTGGTTGCCTAAATTCATCTATCATCAGTCTAGTTTCCGATGCCGTTGCAAAATATTCCAGAAATGTTACCAGAAAAATGTTGATTATCGAATGTTGACTATAAAAGCTCTCGTGTGATACCGGCATTTAGCAGAACAGGCAACAGTTTCACAGGAAATTATTTTTAACCCATTCAGTACCAGTGACGTCCTTTCATTATATTCTGGCTGTTAGTACATGTTTTTCTTCAGTCTACGAAGGACCTCTTGCAATGCAAAGGCTACTAACTATCTCAATTAACCATCCTATTTGGTGGTATGAGCATGTATGAGGGTGCAAAGGCGTCAGTAGCCTATGTATGGAGAAAGAACAGAGCGAGTTATTTGATCTGAATGTTGGGTTAAAGCAAGGGTGTGTCATGTCCCCATGGTTGTTCAATATATATATGGATGGAGTCATGAAAGAAATACAAGGAAGAGCAGTGGATGTTGGTGTACCTCTGATAAGGGAAGGGAACGAGTGGAAGCTACCTGTACTACTGTTTGCGGATGATACAGTTCTGATGAGCGAAAATGAATTGGTGTTGCAGGGTCTGGTAAATATGTTTGGAACAGTGTGTGAAAAACAAAATTTGAAGGTAAATGCGGGTAAGAGCAAGGTTATGGTCTTTGAAAGGGGTGATGCCACAGAGTGTGAGGTGAGGTTGAACGGTCAGATTATTCGTGGCCACCCCTTTGGGTCTCGTATTAGATAGATAGATTTAGCTGTCACTAGATGATTTTATTCAGTTTAGGAAGGACCTCTAGCAATAAACAGCTTACTATCTCAATTCACCATCTTAGCTTACAGATCTTTCCTAAGCTCCTAAATATCGTCTCAATATAACCAGAATAAAATTAACGACCCCCGCACTGAAAGGGTTAAGACAACACTCAATATAACACAATACGAAAGCTACATAATCGTCATTATCATCATCATTATTATTATTATTAGTATTATTATCATTAATTAGTTTGTGTCATGCCCCAGCCAGGGTTCGAACCCAGGCCAGTAGTGCAGCACTCCAGCACCCAAACCACTAGACCACTGAGGAGCTTAACAGTAGTGGCTTCATTTGGAATCATATCCCATCCACCACTACCCGCTCCGACTCGTGATCACGTAGCTAGATACCATACACACATACAAGATATACAGATGTAACTATAAATGCCAGGTTATTATGCTACAAGTTCAGTAGTTCAGGAATTGACCACTTGCGAGTTTCCGGCTATAAGGAAGTTGGAGCTGTAAACATCGATACTAAACAGAAATGCAATAATAATGTATATTTCTGATGGATGGAAAGTATGATTAATTTGGTTTGATGTATATATAAACGTAATACAAACCTATTTTAGCTGGTACTTCTGCTAAATATTGATGGTTACCGCTCCAACTTCCTTATAGCCTAAAACTCGCAAGAGGTCAATTAACCCTCTCGGTAAGGATGAAGTTTTGTTAGATTTTATTCGGGCTACCATTAGATGATTTTAAAAGGATGAAGTCTCGTTAGATTTTAACTAGAATAAACTGTTACAATGCATCATAATCTTCAAATGGTTTACTATTGCATCACTCATAATAAATACATATCCATCCCGAAACTATATTAATTGTTTAATGAAGAGATTTTGGCCCTGTCACTCTTTCAACTATAGGGGAGGCACTCGCTATAGGCAGTTATGCCTTTTGCCTCCCTCAATCACATAGAAAAAAAAAAAAAAAAAAAAAAAAATTACTCTCTCGCAGAACATAGTTGTTCTGTTCTAAATATCCTTGTGTGATGTTTATGTCCTGAACGAAACGGAAACAATTACTTAACTTAGTTTTCAGTACTTTCAATTAAGATAAATTTGTGTATTACTGTACATGCAATTTATAGAAACAAATCATGATATGTCTGAAAGCACACTAACTTTGTGGATACTTGGCACATTCTCTTAAATCATTGATGTCCATGAGCTGCAAGTATAAAAATACATGAATTTCTTGAATCAAATACATTTGTGATATGAACAAGCTTATTAAAGTTACAAGTGGTAATTTACAGAACAGGTGAACATGCATCTTATACTTGATAATGAAAACATTTAGTACTGTAATACCAATAAGACACATAACAAAACCACCCCAACAGCTTCCTCTCTCTCTCTCTCAAACCCCCCTTCTCCCCTCTCAACACTCTTCGAAATGTAGACACAAAGTGCTGTTGTAAAGGCTTATCCCTCAATACCTTGACCTAACCTGACTGTACCAGGGTGTACAGTAGGTCGGGCCACGGCATGGTTCGGACGCGGTATGATTGGGCCGCGGCGTACTTGTTATTTGCCCCCCTGCTGACAATAGGGGGTTGAGGGGGGCTTTGTTATTGTATCACACGGCAGTCAAAATAGACGAGAACGTGGGCGATACAACCGAATACTACATGGGCGGCGGCCCAATTGGGATGCGGCCCAATCGCCATGGGACCCTGTACCGGTAGGCCTCTTCCCTCCCTGTATACTGTGGACGATGATGGGTGTTGTGTTGTGTGACTCTACCAGGAAGGGAATACTATGTAAGGCCAGCAACTTAAGCGTATGACGTGGAGTCCTGCGTTTGACCCCCCCCCCCCCCACACTACAGAGTTATAGACTAGAGTACACATTGAGCCGACTCTCTGATGTCAATGACTCCCATGATACCTTGGGACATAATTAGTGGGTGACAGGGTGTGGTAGTACGTACATATCTTGAGGGGGGGTCAAGTGGGTGTTTTTCTAAGTTTGAGGGAGGTCTTGCGAGGAAACTAAAAATATAATGAATAAATTAATTGATACACCAAAAAACCAGCCAGTACCTTCAATATAATGACGTAATTTTCATTTGAGTCTGGCTACATGTAGACGATCTTATTCAGTTAATGAAGCTCCAGTTGAAATAATATGGTACCAAAGATAAAATAGAAAGTGTTTCAATAGAAAAATCACCATTTGAGGAGGAGCACCTTATTGACAATTTTTCGCCTATAGCTTCTTTAGGTCATTAAGATACACCAGGGTTTCCAGATCGCTCGAGAGCGGCCCTCTACGGGTCCCACTAAGTAAACGTAAACTTCCAAACTGATTAAAATCATCTTGTGGTAGCCAAGGAACACGGCAAAAAGCGTCATAACACTGAAAGATTTAATACGGTAGGAAAATGTGTTTTAAACGTTTCTTCTTCATGATTATTTACCCTGTTTCAGAGTGGAAGTTGTTATAGTCCATGGCCAGGTCTATATATCTCTATATACGGCCATTCCTTTAAACATTGTAAAAGATTTCCCTACGACCTTTCCCGACCCAGATTGACCCTTATACAGATAAATATTTAGTTAATATACAATCCATATTAAGCATTCTTACACCACTGCCTAGTGCCATCCGGAGACTTCAGTTGTTTACACAGCACAATGCGGACAATGAGCCTTCCAGATTCTAGTGTTGAAGTTCAGAGATATATGTATGCATGTATGTATATACTCAGGCATCTACCCCAAAGCTGGGGGTGGCCGACTCGAGACAGAGCCCGAACAGAGACATCATTGATGGTTCCAATTCTTAAGGTCCGGGACCACTTTCGCGTTCCCTCGCCCCTTTCTCTGTCTCGACGAGTAGGATAATTTTACAAGGGGAGGAGGATTCCTAACCTCCTGGATATACTGTACGAAAAAGACTGATGGTAAATTGACATAGATACTCATTTAAAAATAATAAAACGGTGTACAGTATACAGACTAATAACATGCATAACAAACCACTCCAACACCTCTTCTCCCCTCTCAACACTCTTCTAAAAGTAGATATGAGGTGCCGTTGTAATGGCTGCTCCTTCAATACCTTCACTTGACCACCTCTACAGACTATTAACACACACAACAAAGCCACTCCAACAGCTTCCTCTCTCTGCAACACCCCTTCTCCCCTCTCAACACTCTTCTAAAAGTAGATACGAGGTGCTGTTGTAAAGGCTCATCCCTCAATACTTTCACCTGACCTAATAACACACAACAAAGCCATTCCAACAGCTTCCTCTCTCTCTCCCCACCACTTCTTCTCCCCTCTCAACACTAAAAGTAGAGACGAGATGCTGTTGTAAAGGCTCATCACTCAATACCTTCACCTCACTTTCACCTGTATTTCCATAACAAAATGTAAATTATAATGACATTGATATTAATTGACATGGGTTCTTAACCCTTACAGTACCGGTGACGTCCTTTACATTATATTTAGGCAACTCTTAGACGATTTTATTCAGATTAGGAAGGACCTTTAGCAATAATAAGGCTTCAAACTATCTCAACCAACCCTTTTAACTACTGTAGATCCTTCCAAAGCTGCATTATAGCTACAATAAAAAATAGCACACGTCGCAAGTACTCAAGGTGTTAAAGTTCAAAGAAAGCTCGCTATCTCAATTAAACATGTCATACCAAACATAAATACTCATTACCATAAGATACCAACTCTAAATATTTCAACTACAATCAAATAATGTCTTGGAGAATATAATAACGTAGATAAACATTGGCACAGGATATCAACTAAAGTATACATAAATAAAAACACCATATGAGGAGGAGCACTTTATTGACAATATTTTGCAGACACTGTAGCTTATTCAGGTCACTAACTATCTGCGAAACGTTGTCAATAAAGTGCTCCTCCTCATATGGTGTTGATATTCATTCTGTCAACTTTCATAATATATACATCTCCATAAAACTAAATAAAACTGTCATGTAGAGTATTAACCCTCTCCGACATATGACGCGATTTTGAGCCTATTAGGGATACTTTAAAGCCTTTGTTACCATCAGGGGTATTTAGAAACCTTTAGTTTAGTTACTTCAACCTCTGCAGTTGTCTTTGAGTTAGCTGTGTTGAGCCTATTGGGGATACTTTAAAGCCTTTGTTACCATCAGGGGTATTTAGAAACCTTTAGTTTAGTTACTTCAACCTCTGCAGTTGTCTTTGAGTTAGCTGTGTTGAGCCTATTGGGGATACTTTAAAGCCTTTGTTACCATCAGGGGTATTTAGAAACCTTTAGTTTAGTTACTTCAACCTCTGCAGTTGTCTTTGAGTTAGCTGTGGGCAGAAAACTAATTTTGGAGAGGTATTTATAAGAGTGAGAGAACTCTATTTCTTATTGCTAATCTGGCAACCTCTGCATCATATGAGTCTGAAGGGGTTAATTGGAATAACATTGTAGAATATTCATTGACAATATATGTCAATTCCAAAGCATATCTCTATAACAATGAAACAATGTCACATACTGTACATTATAGATACTCCACACTTATTGACACAGGATTGAAACACATCTAAAACAATCAACATCATTTAAATTATAATTTCAAACATTAGTCTTCTGAAAACAAAAATAATAAAAATCAATGTCATGACGTACAGTCGGCCAAATAAGTTATGTCTCGGCACCCAGTATATTTTTATCAATAATTGGTATCACTAATATTTAAAACTTGATTAATTCATTTTGAGTGAGATATACAAAGTTCCTACACTTATGCACCCTATTCAACATCTGACAGACATTAATACAGAACAGAGAGAGCCAAACATAATGACGGCTGAGACATGACTTATTAGCGCTACCGTACAATGGCATAATATAAATACAATCATTAGTAATCTCCAAAAATATCATATCCATTAACTCCTTCAGTGCGGGCTGTTATACAAAAAATACGGTCATCACTGCGGCACTTGTCATATGACAATTGCCAAATTTCGGCCTTGAACAAGAGCTGGGAGGCAGGCGAGCGAGTCTAAGCAGCGCGGGACCGTCCCATCCGCCGTCCCCCGTGTCTGAGCCATCACTAGTGGCAGTGGAAGACATCTCCAACTCCCTAACAGACTTGGGAATAGCGGAAACCGCTCAAACTCGCTATTTTTTACTGATTTAGCGTCACGTGTGCAATATCGTTGCACGGCAACCAGTGGCCGTACAGACATGATTCAGGTGTCATTGGAAAGATCTATTCCTCTGCTTTCAAGGATATATCATTGGAATACATTCTAGCTCTTGTTTATACATGAAAATGTGCAGAGAATGAAGGTCACTTTTAGTCTAAAACCCCCGTATGGTACAATGCAGACCAAGCAATTGTCATATGACATGTGCCGCAACAAAAGTGTTAATGTCACCTAGATTAACCTAGGAACTGCTACAAGCCTCACTTCAGACACGGTCTTTAAACATGTTTAAAAAAAAACTTCAAATACTGCGCCAGTGCCGGGAAATGTCTCAAAATTGGGTGACACATAGAAAGCAGTGGCATCTGTCCATACCACATCCACCACTACTCTCCCCCCCCCCCCCCCCATCAACTCCCCCCTTTCTTATACAGTTCACAGACTACACTTACAATCATTACTACTCTGAAAGAACACATGATAACAATCAAACAATGTCATGGAGTATTGTAGTTTATGAATACAATCACTGGCGCTCTCTGACAGTACCAATTATCACCGTGACCCATGGACTTACTGAGACATATATATATATATATATATATATATATATATAGGCCATCATACACTATCCAGACCATATATAACACTATTTAGGAGAGTACTGTACTGTCCATTCATTATTGGTAGGGCACAAATCTTAAACACTAACCTCCATAACTCAAAAACGACTAGAGTAATAGAGATAATATTTCTACTATTTAGGAAGGGTCAGCCACGGAATGGGTTTGGAAATGTACAGACCATTTGTTCTAGCCCTTTTTGAGTTACAGGGGTTAGTGGTTACGAATTCTTCCCTACCTACATTGAATGGACTATAGTAATGCATTCATATTACACGGAAGTTTTCATGAACTCCACATGATATTGTGATAGTTATTCAATGAAGAAATGTAATTGTGATGTATTAGAAGTGTTATGAAGTTCATAGGATTATGAAAGTTGTTAATTGAGGAATTATACTTATGTTATAGATGTTATAGATGTCTTGGTGGTGTAATGGTTAGAATGTTTAAATATATGTGTGTGATAACCCAGGTTCGAATCCCGGTGGATCACATATATGCTTTCATTAATTTCATTGGAGGTGTTTGGTGTTGTGGTGAAGTTAATACAAAATATATTATATTATTAGTGTGGAAATATAATTATGTTAGCTCAATAGTGTTGTGATGGTTATTCAAAGAGGAAATCTAATAATTATAGTCATAGTGTTTGTGAAGTTCATAGGGGTATGATAGTTATCCAATGAGATAATATAATTGGTTTACATCAATAGTGTTACTGAAATTCATTAGGTTTATTTGTAAAGTGGGTTGGTGATAATATGTATATACAGTAAACATTGTTTTTTTTCTCCCAAACATAGATCATCAGACAAAATAAGCATTTTTTCTTTTACTTATTTGAGTTAATTAAGTTTATTTTACTTGATTATTACAAAATATGACTGTACAGAATGTAGTGGTTGATTGGACAAGATGCAGTACTTAGATGGATTGGCTTGGACAAATTGTAGTGGTTGATTTGGACAATATATTACAGCAGGGGACAATTTGTAGCGATTGAATTGGTTTAGATGGACAAAATGCATTGGTTGAATAATTTTAGATGGACAAAATGTAGCGGTTTAAATTGGACAAAATATAGTGGTTTAATTGGACAAAATGTAATGGTTTAGAACTTTAGATGGACAAAATGTAGTGGTTTAAATTGGACAAAATGTAGTGGTTTAATTGGACAAAATGTAATGGTTTAGATGGACAAAATGTAGTGGTTTAAATAGACAAAATGTGGTTGTTTAATCGGACAAAATGTAGTGGTTTAAATGGACAACATGTGGTAGTTTAATTGGACAAAATGTAGTAGTTTAATGGGAGGTTTTTGTTTTTTTCTGGACTTCCTTCTACCTCATGCTTAGCCAAGGGGGCCAAACATGAGGGAGAAGGGGGCCCGAAAAACCAGCCCAGCCCCCCTAATAAGTGGACATAATACAGTGATTGAATTGTGGACATGGCCTGGCAGGATATTCGAAGCTTTAAAAACCCTTCAGTGCCGGTGCTGTCCTATTAACTTTATTCGGGCTGCTATTAGACGATTTTACTCGGTTCTAAATGGGCCTTCAGTAATTAACAGGCTTCGAACTATCTCACTTAACCCTTTTCACTACCACAGATCCTTCTTAAACTGCACAAAATCGTGTAACTATAGCTAGAATAATATTAAAAAGACGTCGTCGGTACAGAAGGGGTTGAACCCTCCGTTACGATGCCGTCAACCCCAATCTATTCCGGCTGACGCTAGACGATTTCCTTCACCTTAGAAGTCGAGCACGTACAGTCGACAGCAATAGATAGATAGATAGATAGAGATTGAAATTTACCCCGGGTACTTATAACAGCAATACTTTCGCTAAATACCTTCAACCGAAGCCGCTCCCAGGCGAGGAACTGAGAAGGGTGCGGAAACGCCCCTCAGCAACTTTATTTAGCATCTGGATGGCTTCGGTCTACCGGACTCGGGGCTGCTCGTCCAGACAGTCTGGGGACCTACAGCAACAACAACAACAACAACAACTCCCTGACTCCCACAGCTCCTTAACACACTGAATAAAATCTTCTAACGCTAGCCAGGACACAAGGAGGAAAGGCGTCACACGTACCGCCGCAGGGCTTACAGCGACAATCGAGAGCTTCTGTAGGAGCTCACTAGTACTGGAAATGTTCCATACACTTTATAAGCAGCTTCCTCCCCGCCCGGCAACCTTCTTCACCACCTGCCGGAGGGGTAGAAGCTCTGGTGTGAAGACTGAGTTTGTTAGTAATCCATGGACAACTATTTATTCTTAAACTGTTAACCCTTTCAATTATATGACGATTGACTGTATTAAATTAATGCTTCTGCCAGATAATTTTTGTTGAGGGAATCTAATTAAGAATATTAACACTTATGCTGCGGGCTATTATTTCCACCTATTTCCGCCATATTAGGGCTCATTCAGGCACTCCTGAATGATTAAGCAAGTATCTGAATGAAATTAAATATATTCAGCCAAAAACTAGAAGAAAATAGCTTCAAAATGACACCGGACGAGTTTCGTAGCACGCAGGAGTAACCCGCAGCGCTACCAAAGACATCGGCAAATATTCGCTAATTATGAGCAATGGCGAGCTATATTTGCCTTTGGCAGCGCTGCAGAGGTCTCGAGAGATATGTGGGGGACCCTTCAGTGCGCCGTCTGCTGTGCTGGAGAGTGGAGGGGACCTTCTCGCACTCCTGCCTACTGACACTCGATTCTACAGGTTTTAAGAGGCTTTAAATGCATGTAAATTGCTGTAAATTGCCATGGCGTTTCAGACCGTCTCCCGCAGCCAATTGATTAAAGACTCTGTTAAATCTTTAACTCTGCCAGGCTCTCCCTAAGTTTAATAAAATTGTCTGACGATATTTAGAATACTACGAAAACTGGCATCATCTAATAGAAAGGGTTAAGCTGTTAATAAAGACATTAACCCTGAATGACCTGGTTTGAGTCAAATGTTTCGATCAGATTTGTGGTCAAAGTATACATTTTACATAGTACTCAATTAAAAATATTATGCTACGCTTGCTACTCCCACTTCTAATTTAAATTGCATGTATGTATGTATATAATAGAGCTACAACTGGTTTCAGATATGGAATGTAAAACTCACTTGCCTGAAATCCTTCAGACAAGTGGGGTACCTCTCTTGACTCAGTGGTAGAGGGTCAGTCTAGTAACTGACTAGACCTGAGTTCAATCCCAGCAGTGGGGGCTTGGTATTTTTATGAGACCAGTTCAGTATCCAACACAATTTGACTAGTAAAAGTTAAAGTAAGATATCATGAATATTATAATAAACCCTTTTCATGTATGTTGCTTTATTTAATAGGTTGCACTATTGCCTGAATTACAATACCCAACAATATTAACTGTATCCCATATCAACCAACATGACAGTAGAGGCTCGTGTCTTACTGCCCACCACAGGTTCGGTCAGCGGACCTTAAATTGTCAAGTAGGATGGTATGGGGAATAGTTTTTTTTACTGATCTAGGTGTCTAAATTTTGCTAAAGCGTTATTTCCAAATAGTGATTTTGATAAGTTCTTTTGTCTTTATATTGTGTCGTCCCTGTTTTGGATTGTATATTTTGCAAGTTTTACATTATAATAAATACTATTCTCTGACTGACCCAAACATTATACAGGTACCAGGTCATTCAGTAACAAGCAGGTGTACTGTAACATTTCTGTGTGCAATATACAGACTGCGTAAAACATTCAGTCTGCAACAAAACTGGTAGCCTACATATAAATATCACTTTGCAAAACAAGTAAAAAAAAAAAAAAAAATCTGGCATTGTTTACACATTAACTATGCATTGCTCTTTAAGAACTAAAATTAATTACAAATGAGTAAAGTATCTAAAATTATGTTCCAATAAATACACTCATGATGGCCAACATAAACACTAGCCTATACAGTAATTATTGTTTTTATTTTATTTGTAAAGTCCGTTTTTCTGGCTTGTTTGCTTGTCTGTTTCCTCTTGGGTTTCTCTCACTCACTCACTCCCACTCCCACTCTCTCTCTCTCTTTACTGTTAAAATTAATAACAATTAATTAAAAATTAATGTGTAGCCTACCAGTTTTGATCCAGCTGGTCTATTATACAGTAGCCTACACACACTATGTTTACAGCGCCTGGCTCGTGATCCTAACAGCTGTGGTGTCCATGGAAATCCTGAACGGGTGCGTCGAGATTCTCTAAATACGAGATGCTTTGACCACAAGGCCATACTGGTAATCTGAGTATCATTGTTGGACTCAATTATAATATACATGACTATGCTCGGTTCACATCAACTTGGCAGCTCATTACACCCTTCACTAAGTCGTCCCCGTTGAATGTACAGGTTTCAGCCTATGTCCGAGAGGAAATATAGAACACAAAATAAAAATAAAATAGTCCAGAACATTTGATAATCCGATATTTTACTTAGGCGTTGTTTCCACGTAGCGATTTTTATTAGTTGTTCTGTCTTTTTACTGTGTTCGTATAAGTTTTGGTTTGTTTGTTTTGCAAGTTTTACATTATAATATCCTCTGGCGGCTGCTTTTTGGATAATAGGAATATTACTGCTTTCTATTTCATAATATTGTTTTGCTAAATCTTCAATATATTATTTCCACATAGTGATTTTGATGTGTTCTTTTGTCTTTAAATTATGCAGTTCCTGTTCTGGTTTGTTTGTTTGGCAAATTATAATGCAAAATTTGCAATATAAACAAACCAAAACAGGGACGACATAATATAAAGACAAAAGAACGAATCAAAATCAACTAAACTCATCAAAGTTTTAGAATGACTAAGAGGGTGTACGAGAGCGAGGTGGAGGGACAGAGAGGGAGAGGTAGACCGAATGAGAGGTGGAAGGATGGAGTGAGGAAGTACATGAACGAAGGCGGTGCTGGTTGGGGGTTGGGGCGTCGACTGACTGGGGACAGAGGTGAATGGGGGCGGTTCGTTCGTGGCCACCCCTTCGGGGATCACGGCGTCAGGCAATAGATAGATAGATAGATCAATGTTTTACATGATGATGATGATGATGTAGTTTTTAGCACCATACACTCCCTGCTGAATAGCAAGGCTAGGGTGGGTGCCCTGATGAATCCAGGGACTTAGTGAATAGTTGCCACAGATTGCTAGACCGCACCGTTCACCAACACCACTGACGTCTGCCAATAACACACTGGCTGGCCCGAGGCTCGAACCGTCAACCTCACGGCTAGCAGGCGAGCGCTCTACCAACCGAGCTACGGCCTGTGTAAATTAGCGATGGGGTGTGGATCTGCTGCCAAGTTACTGTGAACGTGGTATAGTGTGCCGAGAGGAGGGTTGTGTTTAGAACCAACTACTGTGCTACCTACCACACCACAACAACCAGTTACTCTCACCTTATTAACCCCTTCAGTACCAGCGACGTCTTTTGTATTCTATTATACAGTAGCTACATTTAGAAGAGTTTATGAAGCTTAGAAAGGATATATGCTAGTTAAGGGTAGGTCTCCACTTGAGGGATTTTTTTCTTGACTCCTTTCTCCCTCATGTTTAGCCCCATTGCTTTTGATATTATAAAACGTTTGCCCCATTAGTTTAGCGATTTTAAGAACTTTCACCCCATATTAAGACCTTTCGTGCAATTCAGGTGTCGATTTTATCCTGGCGAGCGATAGCGAGCCTGTAATTTAAGAGGAACCGGCCTTCGGCCGGGACATTTTTCTACCGAAAAATGTACAAATTTATCTTGAAAGGGAGTCAAGGGGGTGTAATTTTAAGCTTGATGGAGGTCTAGGGAACAAAGTAAATACCTCCCCTTAAAAGGATTAATTGAGATAGTCTGAACCCTTTGAATCAGTAGATGTCCTTCATAAGCTGTACAAAATTGTCTAATAGTGGCCAGAATTGAATGAAAAGTACATCACCGGGTACCGAAGGGGTTAAGGGAGCCCACCTCGCTTTTTTTAATCTTTCTCTCCCTCTCTCTCTTTGGCTTGTATCCATTCGGCCCCTTCAGCCTACTGTTTAAAGACGTTTACCCCCATCCAGGTGTCAATATTTTCCTGGCGAGCGGTAGCGAGCCAGTATACAGTATATATATAGTATTTTTGTTTTGACAGCGAGCTAAATTTGTACATTTTTCGATAGAAAAATGTCTCCGTCGAAGCCGGATTTCTCCATACAATGCTGGCTCGCTTTCGCTCGCCAGGAAGAAATCGACACCTGGATGGGGATAAACGTCTTAAAAACAGTTGGCTGAATGGGGCCAAATGGATACAAGCCAGGGAAAGAGAGAAAATGACAGAAAGATAAAAAATAAAGCCGGTGACCTCCCCCTTAATACCATAAGACAAGCTATATCATGTTTTGTTTTACATTAGTATTAAGGGGAGGTTTCTAGTTTGTTCCCTAGACCTCCATCAAGCTTAAAATGACACCCTCTAGACCCTCTTTCAAGCTAAATTTGTACATTTTTTGGTAGAAAAATGTCCCGGCCGAAGGCCAGTTCCTCTTAAATTACAGGCTCGCTATCGCTCGCCAGGAAAAAATTGACCCCTAAATGACACGAAAGATCTTAAAATTGACAGAAATGGGGCGAAAGTTCCTAAAATTGCCAAACGAATCGGGCGAACGTCTTAAAATCTCAAAATCAATGGGGCTAAACCTGAATGAGAAAGGAGTTCAGTAAAAAATCCCTCAAGTGGAAATCTCCCCATAACTAACCACTGAGTCACTATACGAGACTCTCATAGGGCTGGCCTTAGCAACTATTAGACAATTTTATTCAGCTTAGGACGGACCTCTAGCAATAATAAGGCTTCAATATATCTCCACCAACCCTTTAAACTACCACCGATATTTCCTAAGCTGCATAATATCGTCAAAATATAGCTAGAATAAATTATCGCACACGTCGCTGGTACTCAAAGGGTTATTATGGTCGGAGAAGATACACTTTCCTTCACCTTGCCAAACCTTTACACGTCCTAGCGTGTTTCACATGCTCGCACCCAGTCGGGGGACACCTCAACGACGTACAGTATACAGACTAATAACACACATAACAAAGCAACTCCAACAGTTTCTTCTCTATACCAACACCTCTTCTCCCCTCTCAAGACTCTTCGAAAAGTAGATACGAGGTGCCGTTGTAAAGGCTTACTCATCAATACTTTCACCTGATCTAACATAGGCCATAAGAGGTAAATTACGTAAACTACAAACAGAACTTGAACAGCAATGATGCACTGGTATAGGTAGCACCAACGAACTTGACAATAATCTTTATCCCTAACCTCTCTGTAACTCAAAAGGGCCTAGAGCAAACTGGCTGTAAATATCCACACCTATTTCCTGGTAGACTCTTCCCAAATGATAGAAACGTCAGCCCGATTGCTTTCATTCATTTTGAGTTATAAGAAGTTAAGAGGTCAAGATTTTTGTCAAGTTTGCTGGCGCTACCTTTTTTTATAGTGGCCAATTATGACTAGTGTCAAATCTGGTCTACAATAATATTCCAAATGGATTCATCCATTACACTATTATGCAACTTCTGCATATATACAGTAGGCTACACATATCAAGGCCCACATGGACAACTTTAACCCCCCTCAGCTCCCGGGTTAAGCCGCGTCCACACGGTGCCGAAAATATTGCCTGATTCATGCGTCCAAACATGTTCATAAACTTGTCAGACTATAAAGCTTCACAATGCTGTAAACATGGCTCCGAATATGTTTCAAACATATTTACACTCCACACCTGTGTACAGTCGCGCTAATAAGTGATGTCTCGGCACCAAGTATGTTTTGATCAATAATTGGTATCAGCGCTATATAAGCTTGATTTCTTCATATCGAGTGAAATATACAAACATGTTCCTACACTTACCCACCCTATTCAACATCTGACAGACATTAATACAGCACAGAGCGAGCCAAACGTAATGACAGCTGGGACATGACTTATTAGCGTGACTGTACAGGAGCTAGTGACCCTCAACATGTCCACACCAGTGATGATAGCATGTCGCGGAACAAGTTTACGGGTTTGAACATCCAAACGAGATACTTCGAACATGTATGCAACCATGTCCAAAGCAGTGTTTCGAACTTGTGTGGACGCAGCCTTATTCTGGCTAACAATAGACGATTTTATGCAGATTAGGCAGGTCCTATGTTATTCAGAGGGTTTATTGAGATAGTATATACCCCTATGATGCCTGAAAGTAGGTTAGAAACTGAAGAAAATCGCCTAATGGTAACCAGAATATGACAAAAATAATGTCACCGTCCTGAAGGGGTTAACAAGCTAAGCAATAAAGATTACTTAGACAAATTAGAACTACTCTATTTGGAAACCACTTTATAATCCGGTGAAAAATATATCTATGATTTATACAGCTTTTCCTATGTAGTTTGTTGGTAATTTAAGAGCTTGAAATGGTACAATATGCTTTACAGCTGTGTTATTCCGGTCCCGTCGCAAGACCATCATCGCAAACGAGCCGTCGCAAGATCATCACAGGACAGGAAAAACAACATACGCTTGCTCCACGCCAGCGCACCATGTTTAAAAAATACATGCATCTTTCATTTCATCGGAATAACATTCACCGCCAATTAAATTATCATAAGGATTGTATAAATGCAATTCTGATGAGCAAACATACGGTAAAGTCAAAAGTTCATTACAGCTGGGGTTTGTTGTTGTTTCCTGGACAAAATATACACAAGCGTGCCGTCCGACATTAATTTATTATCAACAATTGGATAATCGTTACTATGGGCTCTTATTACTGTACTTCCTAATAATAGGCAAGCAAATTATAAGATCATGTTTGGATAAACAAATATACCAAAATACTGTCAATTAGAATGAAGAAACAGTAAGTTGAGTGAGATGTTTCAGCTTGCCATCAACCCAGCTACGGAGCTCTCTTGCCGTCGCAAGTGAATATTGGTGTCTCGCTTGCTAAAGGTGGGCTTGCGACGGGACCGGAAAAACAGAAATTATCTTGCGATGG
This sequence comes from Paralithodes platypus, assembly GCA_032716605.1. Classification (NCBI taxonomy): domain Eukaryota; kingdom Metazoa; phylum Arthropoda; class Malacostraca; order Decapoda; family Lithodidae; genus Paralithodes; species Paralithodes platypus. The sequence goes on from CM064572.1 coordinate 7,617,924, forward strand.
GACTGGAAAAACACCGTTGTCGTACTGTTAGATCAATACTGTAAGGTGTGCAGCGTTGGAATGTAGCAGTAGTTCAAAATGTTATTGACACACATTTTGGGGGTTAATGAATTTGAATCAACTCTATCAAGACACTCAACATGGCACGGTAAAGCCAGTGTCACACGAGCGCATTTTCCGGAATTTTGCGATGAGCAAGTTTTTTCTCGTACAATTTTGAGGCTTTTTCGCATTGGAATCGCAAACTATATCGAAGGTAGATTATCGTAGGTGGTTTAATTCTTATGGAACTTAAATTTTGATGCTACCAAACTACAATTGCCCGTAAAAATTGACGGAAATATCGCTCGTGTGACACTGCCTTAAGCAAAGGAATAGTCTTGGTAACCAGCAATTGAATTTAACAACTCTGGGGGACTCTCCTTTATTTAACAACTCTGGGGGACTCTCCTTTATTTAACAACTCTGGGGGACTCTCCTTTATTTAACAACTCTGGGGGACTCTCCTTTATTTATTTATTTTTATTTTTGTTTTATCTTATTAAAGCGTTATTTCCACATAGCGACTTTGATAAGTTCTTTTGCCCTTATATTGAGTCGTCCCTGTTTTGGTTTGTTTATTTTGCAAGTTTTACATTACAATTTCATAGTATTGTTTTGCTAAATCTTTAATGCGTTATTTCCACATAGTGATTTTGATAAGTTCGATTGTCTCTATACTGTACTGCGTGGTTCCTGTATTGGCAAATAAGTCCGCCCATCCCCCCTTAACCCTTCCTGCCCGGGTGACATTTTAAAATGACACCTCTTGCGAAGGGCAGGAGCCTGGGTGTCCTTTTAAAATCCGTAAGCTTGAAAGCCTATTAAGCGTGGTTTGAAAGCCGTGCGGCGAAACGTTTGTAAACAAAACCGGTCGGAGCGACGCGCAGCTTCAAAAACAAGAAGAAGTCGGATCTTTGTTGTTGTTGTCTGCTAGAACTAAAATTAGTGTCTGTAAATGTCCGATATTGCTAAAACCGCATCAAAACTTTCTCCACGGAAATCGTCATCACAACTGAACCAGTTGACCTAGAGAGCTCTAGGTCTCAAAAGTTGATGAAGCACTGACCAAAACAACCTGTGGAAGCTTGCAGCCAACCTGAGAAGTGTTGCCAATTCCTTAGAACAGTGTTTACAAGTAATGGTACCAGCCACTGCCTGATACTGGCAGTTACAACGACCGTATATTACTGATGGCTTGCAGCCGTCGCTGGGACTGGGGAGTGATTTATCTACTGACGGCTGGCAGCTGTCGGTAGGATTGTACGGGTTAACTTTATTCTGACCACTATTGGACAATCTTATTCAGCTAAAATGGGCCTCCAGCAATTATCAAGCTTCGAACTATCTCACTTCACTCTTTTTACTAGCACACACCTTTCTTAACCCTTAATTAGCGGCGAGCAACATAAGTCGAGTTAAATAAAGCTGGACTATGTGGCGGCGCTCGACATAGGTCGAGTGGCAATTTCAGCACGTAATGTTGCTGAGAGAGAGAGACAAGTGGTGGCAGGAGAGTAGCGAGCGTATGACTGCTCCAGACCACCGCGGCGAACATACTGACACAAATCCCAGCTCCCTCCTCCCTCTCTCACTCGCTATATAAGGAATTGTATCGGGAAAGTGGCTAATTACATGCTTTTTGCACTCGCGTTGCACGGTTATTGCAAGAAAACTAGCCATCATAAAAGGATCGTTATGGTGTCATTCGAAAGCTCTGTTTATGCCCTTTCAGGGATAGATACTTGTTTTACGTTCTGGGTCTTATTTAGGCATGAAAATGATCACGTAAACAGCCCTATTTTGGCTAAAAACACCCCGCTGGGCGGTACATATAAATAAACCGCATAGGCCGCTCTTAAGGTGTTAAACTGCACAAAATTGTCTAAATATACAATAGCTAGAATAAAAAAATAAATAATAATATACGTTTCCGGTACAGACGGGGTTAATATAGCAAAAATACTATGCATAAGTTCAAGTTTTGTTATACATTATTTGTATAATATGCAAAATACTATGAATACGATAGTGTAGACTGGCATTGTAGTTAATAGGGTAAACTAGCCAATATGTATGCAGTGGTCTAATTAGTACACAATATCAATAAATAATTTCCACAAAGAATATAGAAAAAAAAATGCGATATCCATAAGTAACTCCCACAAAGATAAAATAAAGAAATTATAAGTGTCATCACAAAAAACGTTCTTCTGTCATGTGGGTACAATTTCTTCAAAGATGAGTCAAATTATATTCATAAACAGATTAACTTGCTCATGTAGTAATGTACAGTTGTACACCCTATGTTGTGGATTGTGTTCTTTTATTTCATAACAAAACATTTATTTTAGTAAGCGTTATTTCCACATAGCGATTTTGAAAATTTATTTTGCCTTTATATTGTCTTTGTCCAAGTTTTGGTTTGTTTAGTTTGCAAGTTTTACATTTTAATTTTAATTAATACATAAATCTTAGAGCGTCTGGCAATAGAAAGATAGATTGCACTTTATTGATAACGTGTAGTAATTGGAGCATCACGTACAAATTGGTTAGTCTACCCTCTACTTTGACTTAATTTCCATTTAAATATAAATAGATAATGCCACTATACTCTGTCCCAAATAAGTAGGCCAAAACTCTTGAGCATTAACCTCTATAACTCACACATGACTAGAGTAATCGAGCTAATATTTCTACAATTTGGGAAGGGTCAAGCAGGGAAAAGGTATGGAAATGTATGACCCTTTTTGAGCTACAAAGACTAAGGTTCCGATTTCTGGCCTACCTATTTGGAACAGGATATAGTAATGGTAAAGCTTAAAAATATTTAATATACACATTAGATGTGCAAGCTACAAAGCTAAGAATTATAAATTTTAACAAAGTTATTTCGAGTATAACACGTACGTTATTCTTACAACATATTATGCTTACAGCAAGTTGTTAGTAGTATTTAATAATTATATATTTACTTATATAATTAATGTACAGAGTGGCGCATAATTAGGTTACCCACTTAACTATTGTATATATATATATATATATAGATATATATACCAGTATATATAATTAATATACAGGGTGGCACATAATTCAGTTACCCACTTACACATAAGGAATAGTCAATTGACCACTTGTGAGTTTCAGGTTATAAGTAAGTTGGAGCTGTAAACATCGATATTAAACAGAAATACAATAATAATGTGGGTTTCTGATGGATAGAAAGTATGCTGAATTCAAAGTGAATTGCGACTTATGTATATATCAATTTACTGTACTATAACCGTATTTTAGCTGGTAATTCTGCTAAATATCGATGTCTACAGCTCTAACTTCCTTATAGCCTGAAACTCACAAGTGGTCAATTGAGTAACCAAATTTTGCGCCCCCCCCTGATGTATGTTATAATTACATCTTAAATTACTGCTATGTTTTGTTTGGGGCGCTACGTAATATTGTACAGTCAAAATCAATGGTTGGCTGTAAACCTTGAAGATAACGCATATATAGAGAGGGCCATTCACGAAACACTTCTGTACCTTGAAGCAAATATTCCTATGGTCTCTATATTTATTGTCACGTTCTCATTTTGATTAATTAGTTATTTCCATGATATGCTACTAATAATGAAAACCTGGTGTCTGTATGATGGTATTTATATACTAGGTTCATATTTTTCCATTAAATATATAAAATCTGTTACCAAAATGTATGTTTTTTACCACCATGCACTCCCTGCTCAAGAGTGGGGCTAGGGTGGGTGCCCTGATGTTTCAGGGACTTCAGTGAACAGTTACCACAGATTGCTAGACCGCATGTAAAGTCAGTAAAAATAGGTTAGCTTAAACAGAACCAGATGTGGAAATAACTTGAGCCGACCAAGCCAAGAGAGATATCTTTCTTGGTCTAACTGGTAGAGTGTCTGCCTCATAGCCTAAGGGTCCTGGGTTCAATCCCAGTCCATGGCATATTTTCGGGAGGCTATTTCAGCATCTAACGAAGTTTAGGTGTGTTGGTAAAATTTTTAAGATAGTTGAGAGTAAGATCGGAGCTCCATAAATCCTCTTTCGGGTATGGTGTAAAAACCTATTCCTACACGCACCGTCCACCAACAGCACTGACGTCTGTCAATAACACACACTGGCTGGCCTGAACTATGAACCATCGACCTCTTGGCTTGCAGGCGAGTGTTCTACCAACTGCGCTATGGCCTGTGGCATAGTTGTTCCGAACAGCTCCAAGGTCCTGAGCAAGGCCAAGGCCATATCCAAGTGCCCCCACAGAACCCTCCTTGCTTTACCACTAAGAAAGCCCAGGTGACCAAAGCCGCTCCCAGGTGAGGAGCTGAGGAGGGTGTGGAACGCCTGGGACATCAAAGCCCCACCCTAGACCCTGTGCCCCTTAACAATTATGAAGGGAAAGTTGAGGGGCAAAGGAAAAATGAGACGCTTTGGCTTGTGGCCACAGTAACTTAAAATTACACAGTTTACAAGCAAGGTTGTCGGCGAACTATTCATTTTGAGATAACACCACACATAGTGCCCCAGGTTTTGAGATAACACCACACATAGTGCCCCAGGTTTTGAGATAACACCACACATAGTGCCCCAGGTTTAGAATTTTATACTACAACAAATTATATTTCACTTCTTTCGCAGAAAGAAGTCAATGCAGATAAATTTATTTGGTCAGTCCACTCTATAATTCTATTTGGCAAGCTAAAAAATTAATTTTCATTTACATATAAATAAATAAATACATAACAAATATGAAAGATTTAAAGTGAATAATATTACAAATATATCCCATAAATTGTACATAGCAAGGATGATAAACCAGTATAAATATAGTAAGGAAAGTTAGGATATAGTTTATAACATTATAACTGAGAGAAAATAAAATTGAGCATCTCCCTCGAACTATAAAAGAAACTAACAGTATTAATAAAAATTTCAGAATGCAGGAACTATCAGAGATTACTGACAGTTAATGAATTAACTGTCTTGATAGTGTAATGGTTAGTGTGCGGAATTTTGGTGTGAGTATCCTAGGTTCGAATCCTTGGAGTACCACATGTAGGCCTATTCATTAGTTTCATACATGTCATTAATTAGGTATATTTGTGAGTTAATTGGTGGATTGGTGATAATATGAAATTAAGCTAATATACTAGTTTCACTCCACACCAAATGCCTCTCAAAGAAATTAATGAAAGCATAATTTGATTGCCAAATTTAAAGTTATTTAGCAAATTGACCAAATAAATATCATACCATATATATATTATTCTACCACGAGTTCTTTTAATAGATAAATACAATAAAAACATTGACTTTAGCCAGCCAACATTGCCTTATTTATATATAGTGATCTAGAACAACATAAAAGGGAAAATGTGTGTAATACTTATGTTATAATACACAACTCATAAATATAATATAGATACTGTATTAAAAACTCAATTGTATAGTTGCCCACATGAATTTGTGGCCACTCCTTGATTTTATGTATGAAAATAATATTTTGAGTAGTAGAATTGGCTTAAAAGAATAATTTGACAGACCAGTTAATTTATTCATATGGATTAGGCTACCTACTGCATAACAAACCATAAACACGTAATTATATCTATCTATTAATTCAGTCATACTATTTCTTCCATAGTGATTGGTTTTTGTTTGACTTCATAGTATTATTTTTCTAAATTTTCAACGCGCTATTTCCATAGTGATTTTGAGAAGTTATTTTGTCATTATGTTGCGCAGTTCTTGTTTTGGTGTGCTTGTTATGCAATTTTTAAATTTTAGTTAATAATCCACACTTAAAATCTCAGAGTGGCTACGAACCACCGAGTTATATACTAGAGCACTCGCTGGGCCGGCTCTGTGATGCCAGTGTCCGCCATGATACTGTGCCTAATATAACCCCGCGCTGTGTACTGGTTGAACTGCACAGTACATTACAAGCAAAAACAAAGTGTTATTTCACTTATTTACATCCTCTTAATATTATTATTATTATTTATTATTATAGATTGACATTCAGATAAGTTATTATATTTTACGAGAATTTTACAATGGGAAGAGATAAGGGTATGGTCACAGTAAGATGGTGGAAAGTGAGGCGCGCTGACTTCACCCTCCGCAACGCTCTGGGATAGGGGACGCGCCTACAAAACTCTTTCCTACGAACTCACATGGGCAACTGTGCATATACACAATTCTATGAAAAAAACATAATTAAGTACTGGAATATAAAAAACCTGATCTATACATATTTTGATTCTACGATATATATACTTTCCTTAGTAAACTGTAGCACTGTATACTGTACTGTGTATATGTATATATATATATATATATATATATATATATATATATACTGTATAATGGAAAATGGACACTAATATAGCCCATATAGTAGGGCAGAAATCAAGACCACAAATTATCTGTAACTTAAAGAGGGCTGGAGAAAATTGGCTGTGAATTTCCACACTTATTCCCTGGCTGACTCTTCCCAAATTGTACAAATAATAGCCCAATTACTCTAGGCGATTTTTAATTATAGAGGTCATTGAGCAAATATTTCGCCAGCAGAGATGGTATCTCCTAGCTCTGCCACCACCGGCAGAACTAGGAGATACCATCTCTGCCGGTGGTGGGGCCGAGGCTGCCACTGTCGCTAGAATTAGATGTGGCTGGGGGAAGTTCAGAGAACTGCTGCCAATTCTGACCATGAAAAGAATGTCTCTTCCCCTGAAGGGAAAGGTGTATGCCTCATGTGTTAGCAGTGCAATGACGTATGCCTCAGAAACATGGGCCGTTAAAGTAGAGGATGCCAACAGAATGGAACGTAATGAGATGAGAATGGTGAGATGGATGTGTGGGGCCAGGCTGCAGGATAGAATAACTAATAAGCTGAGGAAATGCTTAGGTATAAAGAGTATTAGCGAGGAGATGCGTACAAGTAGACTGGGATGGTATGGGTATGTGGAGAGAATGGATGAACAACATTGGGTGAAAAAATGCAGGTCTGTGATTGTGGAGGGAGCTGCACCAAGGGGTGGACCGAGGAAGACCTGGGATCGGACTATATGTGCCGATCTCAAATCCAAAAACTTGACAAGTGAAGCAGCCCTTAACAACGTTGCCTGGAACGCCGCCATTAGGACAAGAGACTGAAACTGCACGTATGTGTGGAGCACTCAGTCTTAACATTTTATTTATGTACAGTATGTATGTATTTGGGAAGAGTCATCCCCAGGGAAAAGGTGCAGAAACTTACAGCCCATTTGCTCTAGCCCTTTTTGAGTTACAGATGTTAAGGATCAAGATATCCGGTCTACTTATAATAAATAGACTATTACTACTTATACTGTATGTGCATTTGTTTGTTGGTTTGTTTTATTCCGAGACTATATAGGGTATATTTCTATTTTCAAAGACTTATCCTATAATAAGCGTCATGTATTGGCACATTTGGGGAGCTGACTAGTTGTATAAGGTGTTGCCAAATACAGTAAAAGTCCGGCACTGGAAAATTATTTAAACTATTTTGAGATGCTTGGAAGAGACATAATTGTTTCTCAAGCTTATCATAAAAGTTTTGTGTTTTTATTTATTTTTTAATTAGTTTTATTTTTTTATTTTTTTTTAATGCCATGCACTCCCATGATTGACAGGGTTAGGGCATACCCTTTTTACAGGGACTTTACTGGACATTTGCCACAAATCGCTAGACCTGAGCGTCCAAACTCTTGGCGTCTACCAGTGGTACAGGGTAGGATCTAACTGCCAATCCTTCGATCAGCAGTCAGACGCGCTACCGACCATACCACGGCCCGTAGCTTTGACTGAGGGTATATTTCTGAACTGTGTGAGTATCCTAGGTTCGAGTCCTTGGAGTACAGTACCACATACGCTATATTCATTAGTTTCATTGATTTAATTAATTAAGGTTTATTTATAAGGTAATTGGGGAGTTGGTGAATAAATATGAATCATCCCATACTCCGGGCACATCTGATACAGGTCTCCCTCACTATCCGATGCCCCGAATTACCATATTATTATAGTTTTTTAGGTGTTTGGGTTTGGGTTTAGGCTGGTCCCAGAACGCATCCCCATTTACCCCATTAATTTTAGGGTTCGCAATACAGTATGATTTTTCTATTTAAGATCGGGGTTGTCAGGAACGTAACCCAATCGTAAATCGAGGGAGACCTGTACAGTATATGAAACTCGACCCCCTAGCTTCTCTTTTCCGAGTGACGGGACTTTTACTGTATACATAAACTGGCATACATGGATTAACACACTCGGTAACAAGGGGCCTAACTTACTCATATTATTCTGGCGAGCACTAGACCATTTTATTCAGCCTAGGAAGGAACCAGTTGGAGTCAGATGGTTAATGACGATAAAAGTAAAAATAAAAAAAAATCCTCTCTCTCTCTCATGCTAGCTAGAATAACGTGAAGTCAGGCGTGCTAGTACCGAGAGGGTTAAGGTGGATTGATCATGTTGATATATCCGTCCCGAGGTTATAGCAGGCAAGATGGTGGTGGTGGTGGTGGTGGTGGTGGTGGTGGTGGTGGTGGCGGCCATATTCACTGTCAGGTCCGCGGCGGCGGTGGGTTACTGGAGCGGGAGACCACACTGTAATATATTTTTTAAACACGGGAGACCACATTATAATATTGTTTTTTTTTAACCCCTACTGTACCATAGGGTAATAGCATAAATATACCCCCCAGTCCCAAGCAATGTGGCCAAAATGGCTTCAGATGCAAGACATAACAACATCTCACATGAAAAGATGGAGGAATACTGCCTCTCCCAGCCTGTGGGGGCTTGGATATAAGCCGAGAAGTGTTGCCAAGGTCTTAGAGCAGTGCTCAAACGTCGTGGTACCGCCTGATACTGGCAGTTACAAGGATCGTATATTACTGGACTGGGGAGTGATTTATCTCCTGACGGCTCTCTGCTGTCGCTGGTATTGAACGGGTTAACATATTTTTTCGCTTTCATAATTAGAAAAATAATTAAATCAAATTCCACACTTAATATTGTATTTACGTTTTCAGAAAAACAATACTTTATATGAAACAACTTAAAGTAAAGCCATTGTTATGGGGGTATTTTGGGGGGATTATGCACCCTTTTTTGTGTGATTTACAACTTAATAATGAAACATAAGGAGAATAAGTGAGTTGTGTTCCCTAATTAATGAACAGCGTAATACTGAAACAACACAAAATGAGGCAACTTCTTCTCACAACTTTGAATCCATTTACTCTGGTTTAGAACCTGGGTCACCAAAACAAACTATATTTTTTCCTATATTATCAGTGTAGTTGTATCCCGCTCCAGTAACATGAATATGGCTCTATATATATTCATGTCAGAACAAAAAGATAAAAAAAAAAACATTATCATCGCTAAGTCAAAAATCTAATAACATAATCATTATAATACTGATAATTCAATACACTTAATAGTAAAAAATGCTTGCTTCTAATTAAATGCTTACCACAAATGCTAAATGTTCACTAAATTCTGATTCCTGCATGAAATCCAAGGCTAGTAATTTATATTTGTCACTTAAGGTGTCAGTTGAGAAATTACCTATTATCAAGTAGCTATAGCTGAATATTTAGTGATATATAATGTATTCAACAAGTTACAAAATACTATGTGTGTGTAAAAATAACAGCTCGGAAAGTGACTACAACATTACTAAGAAGTTTGGGCCATTAGGTCCCCTTCACACCAACATTTTGTTCCGTGCACATCGGCCGGTACAGGTCTCCCTCACTATCCGATGACCCCGATTCATGATATTTTTATAGGCTTTAAGGTGTTTGTGTTTGGGTTTTGGCTGGTCCGAGAACGCAGCCCCACTTACCCCATTAATTTTAGGGTTCGCTATATAATTTTTCTATTCAAGATCAGGTTTTCAGGAACGTAACCCAATCGTAAATCGAGGGAGACCTGTATGGGTAGAATGCCTGGCCTTCACACAAACATGTATTCTCCACACGCAGGAGGCTTTTAGGACGCTCCACCAAGGACTTTGAGTGGGTCCTCCAGTGTGAGAGGCTTATGTGAATTACCAAACTGCCACATATAATTCTAACACGCCGGGCATGAAGCAGTTTAGCAGCCCAGGCAGCAGATGAGCGGGCTTGTGACGCGAGGCATTCTTCAATAATCGAGGGGATGAAGGGTAGCGGGCATAAGACATGAGGCATCCTTAAACACTCGAGGGATGAAGGTCACATTACACTCCACTCATTTCTACCTTGCTTGTGATTTTCACACCCGAAACAAAGCGTTGGTTTGAAAGAGGCCTTAGAGTAGACTAGCCATATGGTACGCAATGGTCCAAATAGTACTTACCCCTTCCATTCGTCTAATCATTGGGCTACCATAGTGCAGTTGGGTAAATGTACATGCTTAGATTAATATTCGGTATTCAAGAATGAATAATATGTCATAGGCATGTGCATAAACTTTTAACTGTCTTGATAGCGTAATGCTTAGTGCGTAGAATTTCGGTGTGAGTATCCTAGGTTCGAGTCCTTGGAGTACCACATGTATTCATTAGTTTCATTGATTTCATTAATTAGGTATATTTCTAAGTTAATTGGTGGGTTGGAGAAAAAATATAAATAATATTGATGTAAAATACACTCACCAAAAATGAGCAGTTAAATTTCTATATTTACTGTCAAAATGTACCGAAACTATCGTGCACTGTGATAGTAAATGTATTAATCAATCTCAACCCATGGACGTGAGTAGTATTTGTCATGTATGTAACACTAATTGGTTCCCCCGCGTACCAATAGGCTCAGCTACCTCCTGAGAGCCACCCGAGATAGGCTCACTCTCACGCCAGTTGCCAATGGGATATGCGGCTAACCCATTCTGTATGGCTAACGTTTTTCTTATTTTGGCTACCATTAGACGATATTATTCAGCTCAGCAAAGGCCTCTAGCAATTAAAAGGCTACAAGCTATCTGAATCAAATATGAATCAACCATTTAACGACCACACATCCTTCCTAAGCTGCATAAGATCATCTACAGCCTAGGAAGGACCTCTAGCAATTAAAAGGCTACACATTATCCGAAGCAACCCTCTTAACGACTCCAGATTCTTCCCAAGCTGCATAAAATCGTCTAAATATAACTAGCAACAAACATAAAAGACGTCACTCGTTCAGAGAGGATTAATCAAGTAAATCATTGTAACCCCTTAACCCTTTGAGGATTATGACGCATTCCGGCAGTTTAATCTGGCTATCATTAGACGATATTGTGCAGTTTAGGAAGGATCTGTGGTAATTATAAGGGGAGACTTTCTTAATTAACCCTGACTTCCATATACCCTTCCTAATATGAATACAGTACTGTAATATCGTTTAATAAAACGGTAGAAAACAGAAACGAAATGCATAATCTTAAAGCATTAAGTACACAATATCTCTTCTACATATATTATTCCGTCTTCACTGTAATCAATTTTGGGTTTAAAGCAGATATAACAAGGGTAATTTAAGTGTTCATAATAATCTACCCTTTAAAAGTACTGTATATTGGTGGTGATAAACCCATCTAATACAAGGATAGAAAGGTGCATCAAATAATCAAAGGTGAATCGCTGTCAATAAACCCATCTTGAATATATTGACCTTTTTTATACCTTTGATTTATTACAGTGTGCCGTGAGACGATGTTACGCAGCTTAAGAATGAGCTGCGTCAATCAAAGGGATACAAGCTCTGTTATTCATTCAAGAGCTCCTTCCTAAGCTTAATACTCCTTCCTAATCTTAATAAAATTGTCTAATGATAGCCAGAATAAAACAGTCAAAGAGGTGTCACCGTACCAAAGGGGTTAACTTACAAAATGTTCAGTACAATGTAAAGTACAATCGCGCTAATAAGTGATGTCTCGGCACCAAGTATGTTTCCATCAATAATTGGTATCGGTAATATCTAAGCTTCATTTCTTCATATCGAGTGAAATATACAAACATGTTCCTACACTTACCCACCCTATTCAACATCTGACAGACATTAATACAGCACAGAGCAAGCCAAACGTAATAACAGCTGGGACATGACTTATTAGCGCCACTGTACTGATTATTATTCTACTTGCTTGCACCATAATCTAAGAGTACACGGTTACCTATACGGGTTCAGCGATAGGTGTTCAAAGGTCGGAGGTGTTCTTCGAGTACATACATATTTTCCTCGGTGGCGTTCTTCAACCACATATATATTTTCCTCGGTAGTGTTCTTCGAGTACAGATCTCCCTCACTATCCAATGCCCCGATTTACGATATTATTATTGGTTTTTAGGCGTTTGGGTTTGGGTTTTGGCTGGTCCGAGAACGCATCCCCATTTACCCCATTAATTTTAGGGTTTGTCGCTATACAATTTTTCTATTTAAGATAGGTTTTACAGGAACGTAACCAAATCATAAATCGAGGGAGACCTGTACTTGTATTTTCTCTCGTACACTTTACCATTCTGAAAGGTTTATACATCTAGGGCATAATTTACTGCCCTTACAAAAAACTGTCTGGTATAATTTAAACCAACTTTTTTTACAACAAGTACAAAGAGACAGTTATATTCTTATAATTCAGGTAGTGACAAACTGAGATGGCGGACATTAGTACTTATACTCTGTTTCTTTTCAACTGACGGTAAATTGCAAAGTTCCCATCAAGATTTCTCAGTTATTTTGAAGATTTTGTAGTGAAATATGGGGCTGATTATATAAACTTGGTCTTAACTTAATGCAGAGACATAGTAATTTCATATTTTCCTCATTAAATCTCGAGAAATTAGCTGCTAAGGGAATCAATTTATCGTCAGCTGAAAAGAAACAGAGTATAGTTGGTGGTAAGATATTGTGGCAGAGGAGACCGATCGGAGGTGTTCAAAATACAAACACCGAGTAGTTGACATAATGGATATCAACACCATTTGAAGAGGAGCACTTTCTTGATTTTGTTTGACTTACAGCTTCTTCAAAGACTGAAAGCAAAACATTTAAAGGTGCTTCTCATATAATGGTGAATATATTGAAAGATTTGCAGCTCTCAGAAGAACCAATTGCAAACTACACATACTGTACTTGAGAGAGCTACATATGTGTTGCTGCATAATTAATTTTGGGGTAGATTAGGCACTACTCCATTTAACATGTAAGTGTAAAACATCTCTTAGTAAAGTATACATTGATAATAATCCTTTTAGAGTTCACCTATTATTCCAGTTATCAAGTGGAATCATAACAAGAACAGATAATCCACAATGGTAAATAAAGGAATATACAGATTTATTTTAACCATGTCACCCCTGCCACATCCATCCCTTACCTCTCACATCATGTACACCTGTCAACTGGCCTACCTGTTGTCATACCTTCTTTTGGCCTACCTTCTTTTGGCCTACGTATCAAATGGCCTGTCTGTCAGTTGGATTACCTGTCTCTTGGCCTGCTCATTTTTGGCCTACCTTTCCTGTAGCTTGCCTCACAAATAGGCTTACCTGTTTTTTGGCCTACCTGTGAGTTGGCCTACCTTTCTCTGGGCCTGTGTCTCTCTCTCCCTCTCTCCCTCCCTGCCTCACCTCTTCCGGGCCAGACATCGTAGTTTGGCGAACCTGAGAGAGTCCTTGGGGCACTTGGGGGACGGTGTGGTCATCCCCCCCGCGTCCCCCGGTCACTTACGCATGAAGGAGAACAGCCCCCTCTTACGGTGAGCACCCGGAGCCATCAACATTGGCACTTGGTTGTGGTGGCTGATGTGGATCTGAACCAGAGATTAAGTATTTGTATAATGCATATTTGTTCATGTATGTATGTATGTATGTATAATGTATACTCAGGCACATACCCCATAGCTGGGAGTGGCCAACTCAAGACAGAGCCCCAGCAGAAACATTTACAGTTACAATTCTTAGGGTCTGGGACCACTTTCACGTTCCCTCACCCCTTAATCCGTTTCGTCTAGTAGGTGAAATTTACAAGGGGAGGAGGATTCCTAGCCCCCTGCCCCAGAGAGTAAATATTCATATACTGGCACTATATAATTATGTACTGAATGATACAGTATATACTTATTGTTACATTTATTTGAATAACAAATAATAGTCCATGATATGAAATATTGGTATATAATACTCACCGTGCAAGCCGGTTGACACCAGGGTTCTCCGTCGATCTGCATGGGGAACTTTTTTCTAGTGCGGATGACAACGGATGAGCACTGAGCCAGCCGCCGCCCTGACCCTCGCAGCCCCGTCCTGACCTGACCCATGTGTAGGCAGTTCTCCAGTCCTATCACCTCTATCAACCGGTCGCCAATATCTGGGGGCAACAACAACAAACACATACATATTGACGTATATGGAGAAAACATCAATACACTAATTCCTCAGTTAAAGTTGTAGTAATGTTCCTGAAATTGAAGACTGCCTAACCAATATTACCTGACCCTTGTGTTGGCAGTTCTCTAAGCTTTTACCACTTATACTAACCAGTCTCTGTGTAAAGTCAGTGAAAATAGGTTAACCTAAAACAGACCGGATGCGGAAATAACTTGAGCCGACCTTGCCAAGTGAGATATCTTTCTTGGTGACACTGGTAAGGTGTTCGCCTCATAGCCCAAGGGTCCCGGGTTCAATCCCAGGCCCTGGCATATTTTCGTGAGGCTATTCCCGCATCCAAGGAAGTTTAGGTGAATTGGTAAAATTGTTCAGATGGTTGAGAGTAAGATCGGAGCTCCATAAATCCTCTTTCGGGTATGGTGTAAAAACCAATTCCTACATCTGGTATCAGTGAGAGAAAAACAAGTAAATATAGAATTCAATAATACTGTATAGGTAATTTAGCCAGCAAAGAACTATGTGGTTATAATTTTACTTTAAAGTATTAAGTGAGCACCATCTATCTATCTATCTATTGCCAGACGCCATGATCCTCGAAAAGTGGCCATGAATGATACACCCCCAAGCACCTCTGTCAACCGGCACCCCTCCAATCACCCAATACCACTCTTACTCATCATATAGGCTACCTCTCAACTCCATTCCTCGACCTCACTCTCAGTCTGCCTCTTCCTTTCTGCCCTTCCACCTCACTCTTGTACACTCTCTTAGTCATTCTCTCGCTCCCCATACATTCCACATGATCAAACCATCTCAAGGTGTTCCTTTTCACACTCTCCAGCACATCTACATCCACACCACACCACTCTCTTACTTCCTCATTCGTCTGTCTATCCCTCCATGTAAAGCCGGAGTCACACGAGCCCTTTTTCGAGCAATTTTTACGAGCAATTACGGTCTGGAAGCTTTAAAAATTACACCTTATCATAAATCAGCCGCCAAACGTAATCTACCTTCAGTCTAGTTACCGATACCAGCGCAAAAAGTCTTGAAATAATACGAGAAAAAACTTGCTCATGGAAAATTGCTCGATAAAGCGCTCGTGTGACAGTGGCTTAACTCCACAAGCACTTCTCAAGTAGGCCTAACTCATTTAGCTCTTGCCTAACCTTGTATAGCAGTAGTAAGATCAGCAGAGGTGAAGGAAGATGTGGACAGCTCCCTCTCCCGATCCTTCTTCTTCTTGCGTCCCTTGGTGGTCTTGTTGTGGCGCTTCTTGAGAGTGTTGTCGCCCCACATGTTGGAGCCGCCGTGGGTGTAGGGAATGTTGAGCACTGCTATACCTTGGAGGGACGGGCCGTTTGACAGGTCTAGAGACACACCGTCACACTGTAAAGGGAGGAAAGGATATATAAAGTATTAAAGACAAACTTTTCAAGTTACGAGCCGTGGCATAGTCAGTATAGAGTGTCGGCTGCTGATCAAAGGGTCGGCGAATCGAGGCCGCACTGTCAAAATGTTATTGGTAGATGTCAAGCCCAGGCAACTTGACCTAGCGATTGGTGAAAAACGCCTAATATTCATGGCCACCCCTTCTCGGGAAGTAGCCTACGGTGTCTGGTAAAAAAAAAAAAAAAAAAAAAAAAAAAAAAAAAAAAAACCCACATATGAAAGGTATAATAATGAGCACTAATAAGGTTACACTCATTTGAATATTAGAACCTTTACTGCCAAACTTTGAAGCAGTTGTGAAATAACATGTTATTATACTGTCTTGTTTCTGTTTGATACCAAGTCAAATGGATGCATACTTATTAGTGCTCATGACTATACATATCTGCACATATAGCCTGGGGGAGTTTCTGTCATGGCCACCCTTTAGTGGAGGTTTCCCAGAAGGAAGTACAGACTGTACAGTAAGGCATTACAGATGATGAGTGATGACGAAAGACACAAATTCAGTTAACCCAATTATTGTGCTTAACTTGGAAAGACCTATCATAGTCACAGTGCACAGTAGATTAGGGCTAGGAAAGATAGAAAAAAATAGTGCATACCCATGCGCAGTATGCAATAAAGGGGTGGGCGTGAACTCAATACAGTGTAGCGTCTGCCGCAGCTGGGTACATCACGGGAAGAAGCGCTGCACTAGAATATAGGGACCTCTACCAAGGAAGAAGTCCGAAATTGAGAAATTTGTATGCATAGCATGTAAAGGTGAGCTTGTATGCAATGACCGGCTTGAGAGTGTCAACTTTGGCAACAAGGCACTGGAGATGGTGGACAAGTTTTGCTACTTGAGAGATACCATCTCTGTCGGTGATGGGGCTGAGGCTGCCACTATCACCAGAATAAGATGCAGCTGGGGAAGGTTTAGAAAACTTTTGCCAATACTCACCATGAGAAGACTCCCTCTCCCCTTCAAGGGAAAGGTATACGCTTCATGCGTTAGAAGAGCAATGACATATGCTTCAGAAACGTGGTCTGTCAAAGCGGATGATTTCAACAGAATGGAATGCGATGAGATGAGCATGGTGAGATGGATGTGTGGTGCCATTCTGCAAGATAGGATATCAAGTGAAGAGCTAAGGAGAAGGTTAGGTATCAAGAGTATCAGTGATGTGATGCGTGCTAGCAGGCTTGGATGGTTTGGACATGTGGAGAGGATGGATGAACAAAGCTGGGTGAAAAGATGCAAGTCCATGAATGTGGAGGGAGCTGCACCAAGGGGCGGACCAAGAAAGACGTGGGATCAGACTTTGCTGTCTAATATTAAATCAAAGAACCTGACAAGTGAGACAGCTCTTAACAGGGTTGCCTGGAATTCCGCCATTAGGACGTGAGACCGGAACCACGCTTTGTGTGGAGCACTCGGTCTTTAAATTTGTGTATGTATGTATGTATGTATGTATGTATGTACAGGATTTAAAACTTCCTAGACTAACTCACTAACTCCTTCAGTAAAGTATAAGAGCTTTCGGACGGATGCAGTTTGGAAATTAAAACTAATTACTTTATCCACTGCACGTCTGTGTGGAGTACTCAGTCTTAAAATGTTATGTATGTATGTATTTATTTCAGTAGTTACAAGTAGTTAGGCCTACATAATAGTGGAAGATATCCTCACATAATATGGGATTGTTATTATTTGATCAAATTTGCCTAAAGTGTATCTATTTACCTTATATAAAATGCAATACCAGTGCAGGTGTACAAGGAACATACTGTAATCATAAACACCTGGCCAGGCTGAGATACGGGCACCATCCAGCTCTTCTGAGCTATCAGAAGAGGCTGGATGACTCCGTCGTCGACACCTGCCCAGGATGTAACACAGCACCCCATACCATTAAACACATCATAGAAGACTGCATTTCACACAATCACTTACGCCAACAACACAATCTACACTCCTTGAGAGCTCTGTGGGAAAGCCCGACCGTGGCCATGGCCTTCCTTAGGGACTCGGGGCTGTTCGGCCAGGCAGCTTAGGGAACGACAACAATAACAACAATAAGAAAATTGAATATGTATCATAAACTAAGGTGGATGGATGGATGGATGGATGGATGGATGGATGGATGGATGGATGGATGGATGGATGGATGGATGGATGGATGGATGGATGGATAGATAGATAGATAGATGGATAGATGGATAGATGGATAGATAGATAGATAGATAAACTCACCATAACATCAATATCCTCGTGTAGATTCTTGCAGGACGCGGCGAATGTCTCGGAGGTGGCATATTCAAAGTACCACAGCTTGTTCTTCATACGACTGTTGAATTTCTCAGGGTTCCTCTCGCGCTCAAGGTGGAACTTTACACAGATGGCCGCGTCCTGAAATATGAGAGGGGCCGTGTTTTATTTATTGGCATATTTTAGTTACTTATATATAACTTTGAATACAGGGAGCCCTCAATTAAAGTCACCTGATATTAAGTTGTTTCATTATTAAACTGTTCATTAATTACGGAACATAATTCACTTAAAGGTGTTATGCTTCATTAGTAAGTTGTTTATCAGACAATTCTTGATATTATATGGTTTTATCATAATGTAAAACTTACAAAATAAACAAACCGAAACAGGGACGACACAATATAAAGACAAAATAACTTATCAAAATCGCTATTTGGAAATAACGCTTTAATAAAATACTGTACAATTTTGAAATAAAAGAACACAAAGCAGGCAATTCTTGATATATTTGTTTAAATTCTTTTTTTATTTTATATATATATATTTTTTTTTTGCTAGACGCCGTAATTCCCGTGAAGGGGTGACCATGAAGATTAGGCGTTTGTCACAAATTGCTAGGTCAAGTTGCCCAGGCTTAACATCTACCAATAACATTTTGACAGAGCGAGTTTGACCTCCCGACCCTTTGATCAGCAGCTGACGCTCTACTGACTATGTCACGGCTCGTGACATACAGTTATGAAAAATGTACTGTACAGTACTGTACAAAGATAACAAATTACCGCTTATGAGTTGTAACATACCACTCCTATACTGAAGTAGTTGTTGACGATGTTGTAAGGTATGCGGTCGGCCACCTCCTCGTTACTGTCCTGTCCGGCGGTCTGTTCCGACACCTCTATGTGCCACCGGTCCATCAGCACCAACGACGACTTCTCGATTTTCTGAAGTAAGATTGATAGGTATAACTAGTTCACAAGAGAAATATACAATAATCTAATGTCTACATACATACATACATTAATTAATTTCACTCCCAACAACAAACACCTCCCAATGAAATTAATGAAAGCATGTGATCCTACCGGGAATCGAACCTGGGATACCACATCCAGTACAGATCTTAAACACTCTAAGCATTACATCATCAAAACAGTTAAAGCTTAAGTACATGACTACGATTTTATATCCATTTATCGAATACTGGATATCAATCTAATCATGTACTCAAACCCAACTGCACACTGAATAGCCTAATGTTTAAGTGAAAGGAAAGGACATTTATGGGGCACAGATCTCTAAGGACCGACCTCGCTATGAAATGTTCCTGAACCTATAGAAATAATCTACAGTAATATATCAATTTCTAATAGCCAATTAATTGCTAATACTGAAATTATTACTAGCAATAATTTCTATAGTTTTTGCAATACAATTGGTAGATTTTAGTCCATAATGGAGTGACATAAACCTTCAAGCACTTCCCGGAATTAAATCAGAGTGGTAGTGCAGTGTGTGGGTGCATAGCTTGAGGGGGAATGGTTCACTTTTTGGTTGAAATTTTCCTTTATACAGTATATTACTTGTCTAGTTTCCTCCCTAGACCTCCATCAAACTTAAATAAACAACCCTTCACCAACAACCAGACAAAGCACATCATCAACAATCTCAAGCACTCACCCACCTGTGGTCTAGACAACATAAGCAACATACACCTCAGACACCTAGGACCACAAGGCATACAAGCACTCACCAACATATCAAACTACAGTTATTCACACAACACAATACCAGACATCTGGAAGTATGGTGTCATTACATTCCCAATACCCAACAAAGACCCCACGCTACCCTCCTCACACCGCCCTATCACACTCCTTTGCACCCCCTCCAAAGTCATAGAACGCCTTGTACTACAACTGACCACACACGCTCTACCCCTAGCTCCAACACAACATGGCTTCAGGCCACTGCACTCCACAAACACTCTTCTTACAGACCTTACACAAAGAGCTTTTGATGGCATCAACTCAGCCAGCCCACCACACAGATCACTACTTACCACACTCAACATTAGTAAAGCCTACGATGCCATCCCCCGCCACAACCTAACAAACAAAATCTACGACACAAACATGCACAACACAAAAAGGTGGCTGGCCAACTTCCTAGCAGGCAGATGTGCACACGTATCTTTCGCCGGTCAGTCATCTAACATCAGAAACTTCCCAAACGGAGTCCCGCGAGGATCCATCCTGTCGCTCGCACTCTTCAATCTGTACATGCATGATATAACTATGCCCCACACACCCCAAATAAACATGGCCTCATATTCAGACAACATAACACTCACATGCACACACCAAAACCCAGACAGAGCAACCCATCTCCTTCAACCTCTCACACCGCACTCCTAGACAAAGTAGAAAGGAAAGCCTTTCGTATCATTAACTCCCGCCCACTCACCAACTCTCTGCAATCTCTCTCTCTTCGCCGCAATGTTGCATCTCTCTCACTATTATATCGCTACTATAATAGTCAATGTTCCTCAGAGCTTTTCCAGTGTATACCACCTCCTCTGCATAGGGTACGTAGTACCCGTCTTGCAACACATTCCCACCCCCACTCTGTACAACTCTCCAACCCAAGAGTGAAATGTTATTCTCACTTTCTTCTATTCAACTGCTGAGCTCTGGAACTCTCTCCCAGAATCAGTCTTTCCCTCTTCCTATGACTTAAATTGCTTCAAACGCCGTGTGTCCAGGCATTTTGGCTCGAACGTCCCTTGATTTTGGCCCTGTCACTCTTTCAACTCTGGGGGAGGCACTCGCTACAGACAGTTCTGCCTTCTGTCTCCCTCACTCACATAGAAAAAAAAAAACAAAAAAAAAAACTATCTCAACACATGACTCAACATGACTCATGCACTACAAACAGACTCAAGTTGGTCCCAGCCAAATCCACCGCAACCCTCCTCACAAGCTGGACAGCCGAACACAAATACACCCCACAACTCACCATAAACAACACCCCCCTAACACACACACTCACCCAAAATGCTAGGGGTAACATATGATACTCTAATGACATTCAATCGACATACCACAAACATGAAAAATAAACTGATACCCACACTTAACCCCCTCAGGTCACTTGCCTTAACAAAATTTGGACACAACAAAGAAACCACCACCACATATTACAAACAATACTGTACATAAGATCAGTGATGGAATATGCAAGCCCTGCCCTGGGCTTCTAACCTAGCTGAAGCACATCACAAGCCCTTACAGTGAATCAGAGTTGTAGTTTTGAAAGAGGACACTGCTTTTGACTGTATGAACCTTGACTATTTGGTGTCGAATCTCACCCTCGTATCTTCTGCCTCACCCGATGTACAAATGTGTGTGTGCGTGAGTGTATATGTGTACTGTGTCTGTGTGTGTGTATATGTGTACTGTGTGTGTGTGTGTTTAGAGTGAGTGTACATACCTTGAGTATTTTATGTAGACTCTCTCCCTCATATCCCCCGCCCCACCTAAGGCAGCGAGCCAGGTCGTTACCGGTGCCCAAGGGGATGATGCCAATACTCGGCGGTTGGCTCCACTGTACCTTGTCTGGCGGGGGAGAAATATCATTAAATATAATTACTGTACTCTAAATAATCAGTGACCGGAGCACTATAGGTAGCGCCAGCGAATTTGACAAAAATCTTGACCCCTTAACTTCTTATAATTCAAAATTAATGAAAGCAATCGGGCTGACGTTTCTATAATTTGGGAATAGTCCACCAGGAAATAGGTGTGGATATTTACAGCCAGTTTTCTCTAGGCCCTTTTGAGTTACAGAGAGGTCAGGAATCAAGATTATTGTCAAGTTCGTTGGCGCTACCTTTAATAGTAAGCATACAGGTTGAGATTTACAGGTTGAAATCTGAGAGACAGAACTCCAACTCAGAGGGCGCTTAGGTACTGAGAGTATTCGTGAAGAGATGCGTAGTAGCTTAAATGGTATGGACATGTGGAAAGGATGGATGAGAATAATTGGGTTAAGAAAAGCAAATCTATGAACATGGAGTGAATCGCAAGGAGAGGTAGACCAAGAAAGACGTGGGATCAGGTAGTACTGTACAAACTGATCTCGCAGCCAAAGGACGGACTAAGAGGGATGCCAAAGACCGGGCTGCCTGGAATGCCACTATAAAGTGAACAAAAATGCTGACCTACTCACGTGTAGATCATAGTCTTTAATGTATGTATGTATGTATTGAATATATACACCTCAATTTCCAAATCACCTTTGACCACCACTGAGTGTCCGGAACAAAACTCACCCATCTATTCCAGTATCCAATAAGATACTTTGTAATCGGTGACAAACCGGAGCAAAATTTGTTTGAATTCTTGAATTAATATGATAGGAAATTAAAATGTAAAACTTGCAAACTAAACAAACCAAAACTGGGACAAAGACAATAGGGCCTATAAAGACAAATTAAAAGAAAAGAAACATGAAATAGCATTGTTTTGTCATTCTATCACTTCAAAAGACATAATCCCTGCCTTTAAGTATCCAGGACAAAACTTACTCATCTAGTCTGGTCTCCAATAATAACTATAATATGTCATAGCTTCACACCACATGCTAATTTATGGCCAACTTCTTTGAGACTGCTTGTGAATATCTAGACCCTATCTATCTATCTATCTATCTATATACTCAGGCACATATCCCATTATATTTGATCTATTTATTGGATTTTGTTATTAATATATATTTTTTTAGCTGGGGGTGGCCGACTCGAGACAGAGCCCGAACAGGGACAACACAACACAACACAAAAAAACACAAACACAAAACACAAATTCATACACATCTAGGTCACCTAGGAAAAGACCCAGAGACCCAGCACAAGATTCCCAGACCCTAACTCACCCATTTGTTCCAGTATCCATCCAATAGTTCCATCACCGCCACAGACTATCACCCTCATGTTTGGGACGTCCTTGAAGAGCTGCAGGCCGGCTTGTGGACCGTCCTTGGCCAAGTTGTACACCTGCCGGGGGTTCAGCAGGTACTGCCGGGGGGAAACACCAGGCATTGTTTATTAAGTAAAAGAATGAGAAAGGGTATAGAGATTCAATGAAAAACAAATTGATTCATCTAATTCCAGATTGGAGATTATCAGTACAGATCTCCCTCACTATCCGATGCCCTGATTTACGGTATTATTATAGGTTTTTAGATATCTGGGTTTGGGTTTTGGCTGGTCCCAGAATCCCATTAATTTTAAGGTTCGCTATATAATTTTTCTATTTAACCCTCTGAGTACCAGCGACGACAACGTGTCGTCGGTAATGTAACGCTAAACCCCACGACGCACAAGTGTCGCCAGGGTTTAATTACTCCGGTCCTATGGCACCTAGAGGGCTCAGATTTGTATGGGAACTGTGTAAGTATCCCACGCAACCATGCCGATGGTTGAAAACTCTCAAAGCCCAACCGCGTGCGCGTGAGCGCGCAAAAACATGGTTTTTGGGTGTTTTTGCCTTCAATTTTTTACTCTTGTAAAATCGACTTTCGGAGGCTCCATAGGACCCCTTTTTGATTTTTTTTTTTTGGGGCGGTCCTTCATTTCTAACCCATTCGCTATTGTTTCTGGAAAAAAAAAAAATTCAAAACCTGCTGGTCCCTGGTGATACATTTATTTATAACTAGCTGGGGCTCAGTGGGTTAAGATCGGGTTTTCAGGAGCGTAAAGCAATCATATATCGAGGGAGATCTGTACACTAAAATGCTACCATAAGAAAGGCCTATCATCACCTGGTATTTTTCTTATCACAAATATTGCTTGACTTCAAAGAAACTTGCTTATAAATCCAGTTGACAAGCTAGATAAACGCTAGACTCTGTTTCTTTTCAGCTGACGATAAATTGAATCCCTTAGCAGCTCATTCCTCGATACTTAATGCACAAATATGAAACCACTATGTCTCTGCATCATATCAGGACCAATTTGATATAATTACCACCATATATCAATACAAAATCTTCAAAATAACTGAGAAATCTTGATGGGAATTTTGCATTATACCATCAGTTGAAAAGAAACAGGTCCTATACAGTATATAAACGCTAGTGTTGATCTTATTGATATGTGGTAGCAACGATGAATCAATAACTATGATAAGAGGTTTAACAAAGTATCTATTAAGGGGAGATCTCCACTCGAGGGATTTTTTTTTTTACCCCTTTCTCCCTCATGTTTAGCCCCATTGCTTTTGATATTATAAAACGTTTGCCCCATTAGTTTAGCGACTTTAAGAACTTTCACCCCATCTTAAGACCTTTCGTGCAATTCAGGTGTCGATTTTACCCTGGCGAGCGATAGCGAGCCTGTAATTTAAGAGGAACCGGCCTTCGGCCAGGACATTTTTCTACCGAAAAATGTACAAATTTATCTTGAAAGGGACTCAAGGGGGTGTAATTTTAAGCTTGATGGAGGTCTAGGGAACAAACTAAATACAGTACCTCCCCTTAAACTTTGATTGTATGAAACATGAGATGCCAGTAAGTGCCTAGAAAGCGCTACCTACAGGGTCTCAAACCGGAGTCATTTTGTTTCAAGACTTGAATGAGAAGAAAAACAAGAAAATTAACATGAAAAAAGTAACAACCCGTTCTTAACATTAATCATCAATTACAAACCCCCAATGCACTTGAATAAACTAATGGAAGCATATGGTCCTCCCGGGATTCAAACTCGGGACACCACACCCAGAACATAAGCCTCTACACCATTACACCACCACCACGTTGTTTTGGCCATTCTATCACTTCCAAAGACAAAATGTGAACTATAAACCTTAAATTTATCTTTACATAAACAATAATAAAGACTAGAAATAATGGACTTGGCTTTAGTTTGAAACTTTGTCTACCTATAGAAAATATAGATATTGTCTGTATAGCACAATGCTCTGTTGTAGATATCTAAGTTGTTGTTGTTGTTGTTGTTGCTGTTCCTCAGGCTGTCTGGCCGAACAGCCCCAAGGCCCCGAGCAAGGCCAAGGCCATAACCGAGCGCCCCCACAGAACCCTCCCTGCCGACCACAATAAGGCCTGGGTGACCGAAGCCACTCCATGGCGGGGAGCTGAGGAGGGTGCGGAAACGCCCGGGAAACCAAAGCCCCACCCAGGGCCCTGTGCCCCTCAGCAATTATGAAGAGAAAGTTGAGGGGCAAAGGAAAGATGTGACGCTTTGGCTTCCAATCTTGGTAAATTAGGAGGTCAATCCACGCAAGAGACGCCATCACTTGAGATCTAGAAAATATATAAGTAAAAGGAACAGTCAGAGTAAGCTATGGGTATGGCAGAGATCGCTCAGTTCTCACTCTGATAGACCAGCCCATCACCACATGACTAGAACCCAATCCTCTCAGCATCAGCTAGGAAAGGCCCTAGAAAGCCACCTTTGGCGGGGGGATAGCTCCCCTATTTCAACCCTTTTCGTGGTTGGGCACCCGCCCTAAGTAGTGTTTAAGTTGTCTAAGTTGTTGTTGTTGTTCCCTAAGCTGCCTGGCCGAACAGCCCCGAGTCCCTGAGGAAGGCCATAGCCACGATCGGGCTTTCCCACAGAGCTCTCATTGAGTGTAGATTGTGTTGTTGGCGTAAGTGGTTGTGTGAAATGCAGTCTTCTATGATGTGTTTAATGGTATGGGGTGCTGTGTTACATCCCGGGCAGGCGTCGACAACGGAGTCATCCAGTCTCTTCTGATAGCTCAGGAGAGCTGGATGGAAGATAGATATAGATAGATATCTAAGTAGTGATCAATGAATGAAATAATATAATGTGTACAGAATTGCAAATCACATACATATGGAAAGAACAATATTTCAAAGTTCATATATACAACTCAACTACTACTACTGTAAAGTCAGTGAAAATAGGCTAGCCGAAACAGACCTCGGATGCGGAAATACCCTGAGCCGAACAGGCCAAGTGGGATATCTCTATTGGTCTAACTGGTAAGGTGTCTGCCTCACACCCAAGGGTCGAGAGTTCGTGCCCCCACCAGGGCATGATATTTTCGTGAGGCTATTTCCGCAAGTAACGAAGTTTAGGTGTGTTGGTAAAATTGTTCAGATGGTTGAGAGTAAGATCGGAGCTCCATAAATCCTCTTTCGGGTATGGTGTAAAACCGATCCCCACACTACTACTCAATGAGACAGAGAAAGGGGCGAGGGAACGGGTAAGTGGTCCCGGACCCTGAGAACAGGAACATTAAATATTTTTTCTGTTCAGTCTCTGTCTCGTGTCGGCCACCCTCAGCAATGGGGTATGTGCCTCAGTATATACATACATACATACATACATACATACATACATACATACATACATACATACAAATACTGTATACTGTAATGTTTTTGGTTACAAATTACAGTATATAATATATATTGTAATGTCCAATATTAAAGCTTAAATTACTATTATAAGATTATAGTAAGAATAGCAGATGAAGTAACAAGTTATCCTACTTTGCAACCCAGATTAAGACATAGTGTACCTCTGCTTTCAAGAAATATATATGTGCCATACGAGCGCTTTTTCCAGCAATTATTTCAGCAGTTCTGATCTCACCCCTAGTTTAAAGATTTGCAAGAAAAAAATACACAAACATATTCGACCATATTCCCGATACCAATGGGAAGATATAAATCATTACCTAAAACATCTTATCATAAGTTTTGATCATGATACCATTGCAAAAAAGTTCAAAAATCATAAAATATGGTACAACCAGTTTAGTTCCCAATACCAATGCAAAAAATCACGGTACTGTTGTCAGAAGAAATTGCTGGAAATAAACGTTCATATGACAGCGCCGCCCTGTCGACTCCGCTCTTTTACCTGGAACTTCCTGAGTATCCTGGCCCCCTGCCGCCCACCGCTCTTAGGGTTGACGAACACGGCCAGGGGGTGGGTCCCGGGGAGGGGGGTGATTTGGAAGGACATGGGGGTGGAGAGCTGCGGAGAGGAAGGAGGAGGGTGGAAGGAAACACTCAACATGCCGCACCAGTGTCTTGCGCCTCGCGCTACGGTACAGGTCTCCCTCCTCACTATCCAATGCCCCCATTTTGTCTTTTTACTGTGTTCGTCTAAGTTTTGGTTTGTTTATTTTGCAAGTTTTACATTATAATTACCATATTTGTTATTGCTTTTTAGATGTTTGTGTTTGGGTTTTGGCTGGTCCCAGAACACATCCCCATTTACCCCATTAATCTTAGGCTTCGCTGTATGATTTTTCTATTTAAGATCGGGTTTTCAGGAACATATCTCAATCGTAAATCGAGGGAGACTTGTACTTACAGGGCCCGGATACT
Organism: Paralithodes platypus; assembly: GCA_032716605.1. Taxonomy (NCBI): domain Eukaryota; kingdom Metazoa; phylum Arthropoda; class Malacostraca; order Decapoda; family Lithodidae; genus Paralithodes; species Paralithodes platypus. The sequence continues at coordinate 7,645,477 of CM064572.1, forward strand.
CTATACATTAACCATCTCGGATCTCCCAACACTGGTCGCATCATGACAGCTGACGTTATCATTGTTATGCCAGCAATTGTCAATACACATTATAAGTGAGTATTGTACCACTTACTTTTCTTGCCAGTACTGTAATACTCGAACCATGTTACGGGTAACGAGTATAGTTCTGCATTCTTCGTGGCAAAAATAATAATGGCATGATATACAGTAGTTAAATTTAATACCTTATGACTGCCAAAATTATTCTAAGCATGAGTAAGTTTTAATGTTAGTTAGTTAGTTAGTTATGTAGAGCAGATTAACCAGACCACTGAACTCCATAGTTTTAATGCTGACCACATATAATAAGCTGTTACGTCATAAATCTCTCACTGCGTTGTAACAATCTGACGGTGTTTGAGTATCCGAGCCCTGGTAGGTTGACAACTGGTGATCTAGTGTAACAACAGCCTCACGTCCACGGCTGTGTTGCACGGCGGACTACCCATGCACTAGAACTACAATATTGTGTACATTTGGAATAACAAAATAAAACTATTATTAAACTCATTAAGAGGTAAGAAAGTACAGTTAGTATGATAAGATAAATAATAAATATTTGACTTAAATAAGACATGACAAGACAATGTAACTCGGTTCATAAATAATATTATATTTTCCTAATACAGTACAGTACAATCAATAATACAGTACAGTACAATCAATAATACAGTACAGTACAATCAATAATACAGTACAGTACAATCAACAATACAGTACAGTACAATCAATAATACAGTACAGTACAATCAATAATACAGTACAGTACAATCAATAATACAGTACAGTACAATCAACAATACAGTACAGTACAATCAACAATACAGTACAGTACAATCAATAATACAGTACAGTACAATCAATAATACAGTACAGTACAATCAATAATACAGTACAGTACAATCAATAATACAGTACAGTACAATCAATAATACAGTACAGTACAATCAACAATACAGTACAGTACAATCAATAATACAGTACAGTACAATCAATAATACAGTACAGTACAATCAATAATACAGTACAGTACAATCAATAATACAGTACAGTACAATCAACAATACAGTACAGTACAATCAATAATACAGTACAGTACAATCAATAATACAGTACAGTACAATCAATAATACAGTACAGTACAATCAACAATACAGTACAGTACAATCAACAATACAGTACAGTACAATCAATAATACAGTACAGTACAATCAATAATACAGTACAGTACAATCAATAATACAGTACAGTACAATCAATAATACAGTACAGTACAATCAATAATACAGTACAGTACAATCAACAATACAGTACAGTACAATCAATAATACAGTACAGTACAATCAATAATACAGTACAGTACAACATTACAGTACAATCAATAATACAGTAAAGTACAATCAATAATACAGTACAGTACAATCAATAATTATCTGATGTTCAATTTTGAGAACCATTCCATAAGGGATATCCATAGCTCAACCATTAAGAAATTGGAAAAAACCCTGCATTAAATCAGCAAATTAATGTGTTATACAGTACCATGATATACTGCTGTTTGTATGGTTAGCCGGGCATGTCACTGTGCACAATATACTGTATTTCAGTTAAAAATGTGCAATTCTGTGTACTGTACATCTAATGAATTAATTACTTACAACTAAGTGTGCATTATTATACCACACTAAGGTTGGTGCTTTGACTGCAGAGTGGTCACATACATACATATATACTGTACATACATACACACTCTTTAGGGCTGCCTCTTTGTCAAGTAGTTAAATTTGCTCAGATCAAAGTGCCAATCCCACATCTTTCAATCCCAGCCTTATAAGAGCCCTGGCCCAGTAGACTGTAGATTTTTTTTTTTTTTTTGTTATTCATTCAAATTTAGGTCTACCCCATCTTGCAGTTCCCATCCACATTCACAGACCTCAAAGCCCTTTACCCAAATATGATCAGATCAACTCAGCCTACTTATGCACATATCTTTGTGGGTTCTCCTACTACCTTAGTTACATTATCTTTGGGATTACCCTCACATATTCATCTCACCCTTAAAGACTTTTCTCTTTGAGAGAAGCTATGATCTTGAGAGAGGTGTCATGACAGATGGCTATAGAGTTTAGGCTGTTTTGCCACTGCTAGTGATTGTTAAATGTGTGTTGTATATAAGCCTTCTTTTGATGCATTGATTTTGTTCTTTTTTCTTTCTCTTTCCGAGCGCTAGTGAATTCTTCGGAAAAATTGGCGCTTATGAGAAATAAGTAACATGCTTATTATTATTATTATTATTTAATATTGCATTCTACAGGTCTCCCTCACTATCCGATGCCCCGATTTACGATATTATTATAGGTTTTTAGGTGTTTGTGTTTGTGTTTTGGCTGGTCTGAGAACGCATCCCCATATTTACCCCATTAATATTAGAGTTTGCTATATGATTTAATTTAGTCAAATTTACTAGAACGTCCCGGACTTCCCAAATTGACTAATTCCTTGAATGTGACGATAGTGCATTGTTATGTGTGCGATTAGTTTGCTTGGGAAACAGATTAACTTGCTCATGTAGTAATGTACTGTACACCCTATGTGGTGGATTGTGTTCTTTTCTTTATAAATTATTATTTTGCTATTAAAGCGTTGTTTCCACGTAGCGATTTTGATAAGTTGTTTTGTCTTTTTACTGTGTTCGTCCAAGTTTTGGTTTGTTTATTTTGCAAGTTTTACATTACAAATAGTGTTTTCAGGAACGTAACCCAATTGTAAATTGAGGTAGACCTGTATTCTATTTTCTCATTATCTTCCATTTTAACCAGCCAAGTTTTTGCAGAATAAGTCATTGCACTAATAATACACTAAGTATACACCTTTTGCAGAATAAGTCATTGTACTAATAATACACTAAGTATACACCTTTTTGCAGAATAAGTCATTGCACTAATAGTACACTAAGTATACACCTTTCCCCTCCAGCCAAGTGAGAGTTCTGCTTAAAAGAGGCAAGAACCCTCTGAATTCCCCAGATGCTAACTCGTGCAATAGAGATAGCTTTAGTCCCACCCACAACAGAAATATTATGACCTAAGTTGTTGTTGTTGTTGTTGCTGTTCCCCAGGCTGTCTGATCGAGCAGCCCCAAGATGACTTGGACCTTACTGCAGATAGTGACTGAACGTAGATAGTGCATAAATATAACAATTGCCGTGATTGGGTGCATAAGAAATGTAGCAGTATACTGTAGATAGATCTCTGCCGAAAGATGTGCCAGAAATAGAGTGATTTGATGTGTATGTTAGGGAGATGTTGTGTTTCATGACTCACCCGATAATGTTGTTTCAAGCAGTGTAACTCTGGAATGTTTGATCAAGTTCTGTTACTTAGGTCACAACCTCCCTACTGCCAACCTAGAGGTTGGCAGACTGGGAGCCAATGCGTCACATTTTTCCTTTGCCCCTCAACTTTCCCTTCATAATTGCTGAGGGGCACAGGGCCTTGGGTGGGGCTTTGGTTTCCCGGGCGTTTCCGCACCCTCCTCAGCTCCTCGCCTGGGAGTGGCTTCGGTCACCTGGGCTTTATTAGTGGTAAGCAGGGAGGGTTCTGTGGGGGCACTCGGCTATGGCCTTGGCCTTGCTTGGGACCTCAGGGCTGTTCAATCAGACAGCCTGAGAAACAACAACAACAACAATGAACCTTGGTGGTCTCCAACATTTACTAAAAACTGTTCATTCAGCACACCTTTCACTTTCAATGCCATTCGTGACCCCTCGTACATCTTCATTATCACACAAACTAGCCACTCTTTTGCACCCAGTTTTCTCACAGCTCACTGCAGCCTCGGTACTATCTTAATTAACTAAATACAAAAAACTTAAAATTACATGAACAATACAGTGTAAATGGAAAACTACAATATAACAGGAAAATTGCTTAGACAAAGTAAGGTATATAATGTGAAATACAGTAGAGAGTATTGCAAGTTAAATAAGTATATTAGAAAATACTATACAAAACCAAAGTATTAACATCAGTAAAAACTATCATGAACTAATAATTATAGTAATATTTTGGAGGGGGAGGGGGGAGAGGCGAGTGTTTAATTGCCATTAGGTAAATACTGTGAGAGGACATCTAGAATAAAGATAAATTCAGGGAAGCAATACTTGAACAATGGAATGGATAAGTGCAGTTAGGGGTGATATTAATTGGTCCCATGGCGGTTGGGCCACCTGACGGTCGGGCCGCCGCCCATGTAGTATTCAGGCGTATTGCCCGCTTTGTTTACATTACTGTATGCCGTGGGATACAATAATGAGTTGAGTGGGGGGCTTTGCCCCTCCTCACCCCTCATGACTTATTGTCATCAGCATATATATTGCCAGCAGGGGGGTAAATAAAAAGTACACCACGGCCCAACGGTGCTACAGCCCGACCGACGGTACACCATATTAATTTACTGCAATACAGTATAAAAGTGTTGGGGACTAAGTAAGAGAAGCTATCATTGAGGTACGAGAGTCCAATAATGAATCAAGAAACAAGGACAAGGGGGAGGGACGGGGATGCCTAGATTCTCTCCTCGTAACCTGGGTTAGGACCTAAATTATCTATATCGAGAGGTCGATGGTTCAAGGCTCGTGCCAGCCAGTGTGTGTTTTTGGCAGACGACAGTGTTGTTGGTGGTTGGTACGGTCTAACAACTGTCTTGATCGTGTAATGGTTAGAGTGTTTAAGATCCGTATGTGGTAACCCAGGTTCGAATCCCGGTAGGATCACATGCTTCCATTAATTTCATTGGGAGGTGTTTGGTGTTGGGAGTGAAATAAATAAATTATATTAATCTGTGGCAACTGTCCACTGAAGTCCCTGAAACAACAGGGCACCCACCCTAGCCTTTCTCTTGAGCAGGGAGAGCATGGTGGTAAAAACGGCATCATTCATCATAATTGTTGTATATGCCATTGCCCTCCATTACCCTTAATTAGGCTACATTTTCAGAGGTTTGTTGACTAGAAGAGAATTCTTGAAGAATATTATTGTTTGCATTGACGGGTTAATAAAAAGTCTTTAAGGTATGTGATGGGGTGCATAAAAGTGTCTGGTGTGAGTCGGAATAAAATTAAAATTGTCATCATCGCACTGTTACTGATGCTGAGAATGGAAGAGAGACTTTATTGAGTGACTGTACAAGGATGACAGTGTATGGTGTGTTTATATGGTTGTGGGTGTGTGTGTGTAAGGTATGTATGTGGATATGTGGTGTGGGTGTGTCTATAGTATATATGTGGTGTGAAAGTATGTGTGTGGATCTGTAGTGTGTGTATGATGATGCGTTTTTTACCACTATGCACTCCCTGCTGAATAGCTGGGCTAGGGTGGGTGCCCTGATGATCAGGGACTTCAGTGGACAGTTGCCACAGATTGCTAGATCGCATTGTTCACCAACAACACTGTCGTCTGCCAAATAGCACACTGGTTGGCCTGAGACTCCAACCATCAACCTCACGATTTGCAGGCCAGTGCTCTACCAACCGCGCTATGGCCTGTGGCATGTGTGTACTTGTGTGTGTATATGTGGTGCATATGTGTGTGTGTGTTATAACTCACGGTGCCCTCACAGAGTCCCCCAGGGGTGGACTCAGAGCGGTGTAGGTCCCTCTTCTCCTTAGTGATGGATCTCTGGCGGTCTAGGACGATGGGGCAGATGGCTGTGGGCGGCAACACGTGCACACGATGCTCACCGAATGTACACTCTGTCTTCACCTGCGACGCACACCGGTTGTGTAGCTACAAGGGAGAAGTGGGAATTAGTGAATATAAGGCTTAAAATAATATGGTTGTGAAATAAGAAGAGTTACAAATGAAAAGTGGAGGTTCATGATACGATTGCAAATTACGGTGTTACGGTGGGTAAGGCAGGTAGTGCATTCTGTCTTCACTTGCGACGGAATTTTACGTGGGAAAATTAGAGACTAGACACTAATATGTAGTAGTGTGGTACCGTACAGTAATGTTGTGAAGCTAGGAGACTTACAATAGCGTGGTCAAAAGGCCAAACATACACTATGATTTCACTGGCGACGCACAATGGTTGTGAAGCAAGAAGGAAATTGTAAATTCTATTGAATTGTATGCTATGAAATAATATGGTTGTGAAGCTAGAAATGCTACAATAGAAATGTATAGAAACAAAAAGTACATTCTGTTTTCACTTGTAACACACATTGGTTATGAAGCGTTGAAGCCAGAATTGTACAGTCTTGGACAGGAATTTCTGGACAGTTTTTGGAGGAGCAAATATGATACACTAACAAATTATTTAATTTATCATAAGTTAAATATGCTATGAATTCCCTATTTAAAACAAAACAGGAGAGCATTGATGCTAGGAGTATATACATAGTATTAATGCTCTACTGTACATATGCAATGTACTTTTTCCCCCAGGGAGTAAGGGGGCCTTCATCTAATGGTGGAGGAAAACAAGAATACGCCTGGTGCATCCTACTGTGTGTCGTACAAGGCGACTAATAGGGGGGGATGGCGATAGACTTGTGGACCAACAGCCATTACTATGCAATAAAGTCTTTATCTTAGCACTGTCTTGGTATGGCACTGCCGAGGCTGGTGGGGTGCGGATAGGTGCCACAGGGGACTGAGTCTTACCTGGGCGCTGTTTGGCACCAAACCTGTGTCGGCAACAGTGTTTCTATGTTGAAGCAGTGATGGGGCAGGACTTTATTATTGTATAGTCCAATTGCCTAATATACAGTAGTCTTGTTATGGTGCTGTCTTTTTGTAACACTGTTAAGGCTGGTGTGGTTGCAGACACTGCAGGTGCAAGTGCTGCAGGGGGACTCTGTTGAGTCTTGCTGAGGCACGGTTAGCACTATTCCAACATCAGCCACAGTGATGACTTGGTGGGGCAGTGCTGTGGTGGGACTTTATTGTACTACAGTACACTCCAACTACTGAAAGGCAACCCCGTCTGAGCCGTTACAATGCATGTAATGGAAAAATGACGTTAAACCAATGTATGTAAGTATGTATGTCTTGTTTTAAAAAGGGAATTCTACAACTGACTCCAAGATAATGTAAACATACATCTTTCATATGTTGCAGTGTCTCTATATAATATAAAGACTTTCCATTACCTTATGCAAAGGCAAGGTACATAGATACGAACCATGATTGACAACGAGTCAGCCTATGAGCACCATTCACTGCTCTGAAGGACCAAGTCAGTACACTGGTAGACAACATTTAGGCCTACTGTGAAGCAGGGGTTTGGTCAAATTCATGGCCAGGAACCTTTCTTATTTATTTCTCTTGTGATGTAGAAACCCTCCTTTTTTCCATAATCATGTAATAACTCTAAGATGGCACCAACAGCAATGAAGGCCTGTAATACCATTAACCCTCTCACGACCACATGACGCAGAGGTTGCCAGATTAGCAATACTAAATAGAGTTCTCTCACTCTTATAATTACCTCTCCAAAATTAGTTTTCTGCCCACAGCTAACTCAAAGACAACTGCAGAGGTTGAAGTAAGTAAACTAAAGGTTTCTAAATACCCCTGATGGTAACAAAGGCTTTAAAGTATCCCTAATAGGCTTAAAATTGCGTCAAGAACGTGAGAGGGTTAATAGACAATATTTTTATAACATACAGTATTACTGTGTAAGCTAACAATACTGTAAGCGTCAAGCTCAGAAAAGGCCACTTGTTTTCAAGGGTTCAACTCATCCTATGATGGCACTGCAAAAGTGAAGACCCATGATACCGTTATTGAATATTTTTGTGATATGACCCAGCCAGGGCTTGAACACAAGCCAGTAGTGCAGCACTCCAACACCTTAACCACTAGGCCACCGAGGAGCTTTGTTGTTGTTGTTGCTGTTCCCCAAGCTGCCTGGCCGAACAGCCCCAAGGCCCCGAGCAAGGCCAAGGCCATAACCGAGCGCCCCCACAGAACCCTCCCTGCCGACCACAATAAAGCCTGGGTGACCAAAGCCACTCCAGCATCAAGGAGCTTAAGCTCCACCGAGGAGCTTAAAAGTAGTGGCTTCATTTGGAATCAGATTCCATCCACCACCACTCTCTTTAGAACATAATTACCTGTACTGTGAAAGTTAATAAATACAGGAAAGAGCTAAACTTACTTTCAGGGTACCAGCAACAGTGTAGGACTTAAATTACTTCAAACTCTGTGTGTCCAGGCATTTTGGCTCGAACGTCCCTTGATTTTGGCCCTGTCACTCTTTCAACTATGGGGGAGCCACTCGCTATAGGCAGTTCTGCCTTTTGCCTCCCTCAATCACATAGAAAAAAAAAATCTGGTGATACATTGTGAGAGGAACTTTAGAACATGTTACTTGTGCAAGATATATTTACTGCCAGACCAGAGATGCAAAATACACGTTGTTGGAATAAGCGCTCATCAGACTCCATTTAAACTCACCCTAAGATGGCACCAGTAACAGTGTAGTCCAGTGATGCATTGTGAGAGAAGCTTTAGAACATATTACTTACATGTTTACTGTCAGACCAGAGATGCATAACAAAATGGTTGGAATGAGCACTCCTCAGACTCCCTCTAAACTGACCCTCAGATGGCACCAGCAGCAGTGTAGTCCGGTGATGCCGTTGTAACTCTTGATGGTTTTCTTACAGCGGGAACACTTGCCGGGACAGTTGCCCTCGACCCAGTGGTGCAGCATGGATTGAGGGGTACGCTTGCTCTTCACATACGTCGCAATACAGGACGCCGGCGCTCGCTGGACGCAACGCTCGTGGACCGTGTATTTGCAGACTGAGGGGAAAAGGAGTGTAGGATAGAAATTAACTTGCTTGCTGTGCACTCATTTTCTCTCATTCATACAATTTCTCTTGCTAATTCACTCACTTATTCACCCACCCTCAGTCATTCATTCATACTCTCTCAGACACTCACTCACCTTCCCTCTACATACATACTCTCTCAGACACTCACTCACCTTCTCTCTACATACATACTCTCTCAGACACTCACTCACCTTCTCTCTACATACATACTCTCTCAGACACTCACTCACCTTCTCTCTACATTCATACTCTCTCAGACACTCACTCACCTTCTCTCTACATTCATACTCTCTCAGACACTCACTCACCTTCTCTCTACATACATACTCTCTCAGACACTCACTCACCTTCTCTCTACATTCATACTCTCTCAGACACTCACTCGCCTTCTCTCTACATTCATACTCTCTCAGACACTCACTCACCTTCTCTCTACATACATACTCTCTCAGACACTCACTCACCTTCTCTCTACATACATACTCTCTCAGACACTCACTCACCTTCTCTCTACATACATACTCTCTCAGACACTCACCTTCCCTCTACATACATACTCTCTCAGACACTCACTCACCTTCTCTCTACATACATACTCTCTCAGACACTCACTCACCTTCTCTCTACATACACACTCTCTCAGACACTCACTCACCTTCTCTCTACATTCATACTCTCTCAGACACTCACTCACCTTCTCTCTACATACATACTCTCTCAGACACTCACTCACCTTCTCTCTACATACATACTCTCTCAGACACTCAATCACCTTCTCTCTCAGACACTCACTCACCTTCTCTCTACATACATACTCTCTCAGACACTCACTCACCTTCTCTCTACATACATACTCTCTCAGACACTCACTCACCTTCTCTCTACATTCATACTCTCTCAGACACTCACTCACCTTCTCTCTACATTCATACTCTCTCAGACACTCACTCACCTTCTCTCTACATACATACTCTCTCAGACACTCACTCACCTTCTCTCTACATACATACTCTCTCAGACACTCACTCACCTTCTCTCTACACACATACTCTCTCAGACACTCACTCACCTTCTCTCTACATACATACTCTCTCAGACACTCACTCACCTTCTCTCTACATACATAGACATACTTACATAACATTTTAAGACGGACTGTTCCACACATACGTGCAGTTTCAGTCTCTTGTCCTAATGGCGGCGTTCCAGGAAACCCTGTTAAGGGCTGCTTCACTTGTCAAGTTTTTTGGATTAGAGATTGGCACGTATAATCCGATCCCAGGTCTTCCTCGGTCCACCCTTTGGTGCAGTTCCCTCCACAATCACAGACCTGCATCTTTTCACCCAATTTTGTTCATCCATTCTCTCCACATGTCCATACCATCCCAGTCTACTTGTACGCATCTCCTCGCCAATACTCTTTACACCTAAGCGTCTCATCAGCTCATCTTTAAGCGTCTCATCAGCTCATCTTTAGTTATTCTATCCTGCAGTTTGGCCCCACACATTCATCTCTCTCTAAGTCACTAACTCGCTACATGGATTGAGGTAGTAAACTTACTCTTCACATCAGTGGAGATGCAGGAGGCTGGTGCTCACTAGTTACAGCGCTCAAATATTGTGATACAAGTCTCCCTCGATTTACGATTGGGTTATGTTCCTGAAAACCCGATCTTAAAAGGAAAAATCATACAGCGAACCCTAAAATTAATGGGGTAAATGGAGATGCATTCTGCGACCGACCACAAACACCTAAAAACCTATAATAATATCATAAATCGGGGCATCGGATAGTGAGGGAGACCTGTATTTGAAAACTGGGCATGTATAGGGTATGAACTAATGAGCTGGCTCTCTCTCACACATGTTTACACCATCTCACTCACAACATTCTTTCTCCCCTGTCACTCTCATAGTTTCTCACTCTTTCACTCAATATCGCACTCTCTCACTTACTTCCTCTCATTCTCTCACTCTCTCTGTCACTCTTCACATAAATAGATATATAAGGCCAGGAAACACTAGATGTTGTATCCAGTGTGTGCACTACCAAGGTAAAGTTAATTTATCCAAGACCTCTATATTCCCACATGAATAAACAGATGACACTGTTTCATTCAACAAGCCACCAAGTATAGTCGGTGATCCTGACATTGCCGACTGAGGCTCCACAGCGATATTGACCGACTGTCTGGTCCAGTAGATTATGATGCAGTATTTAACGCCATGCACTCCTTTGATCGACAGGGCTAAGGTGTGTCCTTGTTACAGGGACTTTACTGGACATTTGCCATGAATCGCTAGATCCGAGCATCCAAACTCTTGACATTTACCAATGGCACGGCCTGGGATCGAACTGCAGACCCTTCGGTCAGAATTCAGACGTGCTACCGACCATGCCACGGCCCATGGCAGGGCTACGTGGAGCACCGCCATTAGGACGTGAGACTGGAACCTCACTTCGCTTGGAGCACTCGGTCTTTAAATTTATATATGTATATGTATGTATATTTGTTGGGGTACTAACAGACACAAGAGAGGCCCTTCTTGCCGAGTCCCATAAGCATGTTGAGGCAGAGGTTACAGTAGGCCGGTTTACTGAAATGTTTGAGTCGCCACACATGGTCACCGTCCTCCTTCATATTCTGAAACAAAGGAGTGGCATCAGACTCTACCTTCATTATTATAGTGGATTGATATACTGTACTGTGTTTTCCCAAGTTCTGTTTTCTATATGACAAGTCTATACAATTGGTGTTAGCATTGGCAAATATTTATACTCATTTGTATACTGTACTACTAATTTTTCCTGACAGAATGTAAAAAATGTTTCATAGAGTATCAAATAATTATGTTGAATAAAACTGAGACTCGTTAAACCAAAATAATCTCACAGAATTCTATTTTGTTTAACTGCAAGCAAATTAAATCCTTCAACAAATTTCTCAATAAGATACTGCTATGATTCTGCGTTATATAAATACCAAGTTGTCATAGCTAACAACAAATATCGCTTCAAAACAATTAGAAGAGCAAAGTAATCAAGATAGGGTGTTTTCAATTTACCATCAGCTGAAAACAAACGCACAATATATTTGATACAACAAATAGGCTCACAGTATCTAGTCCGAGAAGCACCAGTAGTGGGATGGTAGTCATGCCGCCGCGCTTCCACTCCTCCAGCGACACAGTACCATCATTGTCGTAGTCGATCTCTGCCATCATGTCCGTCAAGATCTGAGGAAAATATTTGCATTATTACACAATTTTTGTTAAAGTTTCATTGAGTGACTTAAAGAAGCAATAAGCTAAACATTGTTAATGAAATACTTCTCCACAAATAGCATTTTTATCCATGGTTCCACTATATTTCACAGATACACACAACACATTCATTACCTACATTCATATTATCACCAACCCACCAATTAACTTACAAATATACTGTACCTAATAATAATTTAAAATGTAAAACTTGCAAACTAAACAAACCAAAATTGGGACCAGCACAATATAAAGTCAAATTAAATTATCAAAATCGCTATGTGGAACAACGCTTACTAAAATGAAATCTATGAAATAAAAGAACACAATAAAACTTGCAAAAAAAAAAAAAAAAACACCAAAAAAAACAAGGACGAGACAATATAAAGGCAAAATAACTAATCAAAATCGCTATGTGAAATTAATTAATGAAATTAACAAAAACATGTGGTACTCCATGGACTCTAACCTAGGATACTCACACCAAAATTCTGTGCACTAAGCATTACATACATAAAATTTTAAGACTGAGTGCTCCACACATACGTGCAGTTTCAGTCTCTTGTCCTAATGGCGGCGTTCCAGGCAACCCTGTTAAGGGCTGCTTCACTTGTCAAGTTTTTGGATTTGAGATCGGCACGTATAGTCCGATCCCAGGTCTTCCTCGATCCACCCCTTGGTGCAGCTCCCTCCACAATCACAGACCTGCATCTTTTCACCCAATTTTATTCATCCATTCTCTCCACATATCCATACCATCCCAGTCTACTTGTACGCTATCAAGACAGTTAAAGACATAACAAAATTGACTTGTACTCACTGGTCTTAGCTCCGTTACGTCCCAATCCAAGTAGTCCGCCACCTGGATCATCTGCGTCACGATACAGTCCATCTCCTGCAGCGGAAGAGGAAATCATTAATATGTAAAACTTGCAAAATAAAGAAACCAAACAAGAACTGCACAATATAAAGACAAAAGAACTTATCAAAATCACTATGTGGAAATAACACATTGCATATTTAGCATTAAAATGTAAAACTTGCAAAATACAAAAAACAAAACTGGGATGAGACAATATTGAGGCAAAAGAACTTATCAAAATACATCATCATGGTACGCCCTCTACAGCCGGTATCACACGAGAGCTTTTATAGTCAACATTCCATGATCAAGGCGGGTGCCCAACCCCGAAAGGGGTTGAAATAGGGGAGCTATCCCCCCGCCAAAGGCGGCTTTCTAGGGCCTTTCCTAGCTGATGCTGAGAGGATTGGGTTCTAGTCATGTGGTGATGGGCTGGTCTATCAGTGAGAGCTGAGCAATCTCTGCCATACCCATAGCTTACTCTGACTGTTCCTTTTACTTATATATTTTCTAGATCTCAAGTGATGGCGTCTCTTCCGTGGATTGACCTCCCAATCTACCAAGATTGGAAGCCAAAGCGTCACATTTTTCCCTTGCCCCTCAACTTTCTCTTCATAATTGCTGAGGGGCACAGGGCCCTGGGTGGGGCTTTGGTTTCCCGGGCGTTTCCGCGCCCTCTTCAGCTCCCCGCCATGGAGTGGCTTCGGTCACCCAGGCTTTATTGTGGTCGGCGGGGAGGGTTCTGTGGGGGCACTCGGTTATGGCCTTGGAATTGCTCGGGGCCTTGGGGCTGTTCGGCCAGGCAGCTTGGGGAACAACAACAACAACATTCCATGATCAACATTTTTCTGGCAACATTTCTGGAATATGTTGCACTGGTATCGGAAACTAGACTGATGGTGGATGAATTTAAGTAACCGAAATATTACTAAAGTTGACCTCATAAGCTGCCAGACCAGTGTTGAGGGAAAAAGTGCTCGTGTAATACCGGATTTACACTATGAACCCCTTCTGTACCGGCGATCTCTTTTATTATTTTAGTCTAGCTATGTTGAGGCAATTTTATGCAGTTTAAGAAGGATCTGTGGTGGTAAAAAGGGTTAAGGGCAGATATCCACTTGAGGGACTTTTTTCTTTACCCCCTTCTCCCTCATGTTTAGCCCCATTGCTTTTGAGATTTTAAGAAGTTCGCCCCATTAGTTTAGCGATTTTAAGAACTTTCACCCCATATTAAGACCTTTCGTGCCATGAAGGTGTCGATTTTATCCTGGCGAGCGATAGCGAGCCTGTAATTTAGGAGGAACCGGCCTTCGGCCGGGACATTTTTCTACCGAAAAATGTACAAATTTATCCTGAAAGGGACTCAAGGGGGTGTAATTTTAAGCTTGATGGAGGTCTAGGGAACAAACTAAATACCTCCCCTTAAGTGAGATAGTTCAATGCCTGTTAATTAGAAAAGGGTTAATTGAGATAGTTCGATGCCTGTGAATTAAACTGAATAAAATCGTCAACTAGTAGCCAGAATAAAGTTAAAAGGACGGCACCGGTACTGAAAGGGTTAAGGGAAGATGGGTTGCTTTTGTAGATCCCCTTCTCCCTCATGTTTAGCCCCATTAGTTTTCAGATTTGAAGATGTTTGCCCCATCAGTTTGTCGATTTTAAGGGGAGGTTTTTAGTTGATTCCCTAGACTTCCATCAAGCTTAAAATTACTCCCCCTTGACCCCCTTTCAAGATAAATTTGTACATTTTTCGGTAGAAAAATGTCCCGGCCAAAGGCCGGTTCCCCTTAAATTACAGGCTCGCTTTCGCTCGCCAGGAAAAAATCGACACCTACTGTAAATGGCACGAATGGTCTTAAAATTGACAGAAATGGGGCGAGGGTTCTTAAAATCGCCAAACTAATGGGGCAAGCGTCTTTAAATCTCACAAGCAGTGGGGCTAAACATGGGGGAGAAAGAGGTTCAGAAAAAAGTCCTCCAGGTGGAAATCTCCCCTTAAGAGAGGTCAGGGATCCAGATTATTGTCAAGTTGGTTGGTGCTACTTCTAGCGAGATATTTTGTGCATCGTAGGAGACTGTAGCTTTCATCATATTTTAAGGGGAGGTATTTAGTTTGTTCCCTAGACTTCCATCAAGCTTAAAATTACACCCCCTAGAACCCCCTTTCAAGATAAATTTGTACATTTTTCGGTAGGAAAATGTCCGGGCCGGAGGCCGGTTGCTCTTAAATTACAGGCTCGCTATCGCTCGCCAGGAAAAAATCGACACCTTAACGGCACGAAAGGTCTTAAAATTGACAGAAATGGGGCAAGATATCTTAAAATATCCAAACTACTAGGGCGAAGGTCTTAAAATCTCAAAAGCAATGGAGCTAAACATGAGGGAGAAAGGGGTCCAGAAAAAATCCCTCAAGTGGAAATCTACCCTTAACTTAACAAATTTCCAGATGCAAGAACCACATGTGCAAAACGTCTCTATAAACATTAATCATATTTCACAGGTGTTTTAAGGGGAGATGGGCCGTTTTTCTGGACCCCTTCCTTCCTCATGTTTAGCCCCATTAGTTATCAGATTTTATGATGTTTGGCGATTTTAAGACCTTTCGCTCCATTGCTTTGTCAATATTAGGGTGTTGATTTTTTCCTGGCATCCTGTAATTTAAGAGAAACAGCCTTTGGCCGACACATTTTTCTATCGAAAAATGTACAAATTTATCTTGAAGGGGGTCTAGGGGGTGTTATTTAAAGCTTGATGGAGGTCTAGCGAGGAAACTAAAAGAATAATAAAGATATATAAACAAGCAAATAAATAAGGCCATCCCCCTTAACCCTTTCAGTCAGACCATAACTTCTTTTCTTTATTCATCATTATGCCACATTATTTCACTCAGTTTAGGAAGGACCTCTAGGGAACAAAGACTTAAGGGGGACGTAGTTGCTTTTTCTGGACCCCCTTCTCCCTCATGCTTAGCCCCATTAGTTTTGAGATTTAAAGACATTCGCCCCATAAGTTTGTCAATTATAAGACCTTTCGCCCCATTTTGTTGTCAATATTTAGACGTTTGGCCCATTAGTTTGTCGATTATAAGACCTTTCGCCCCATTTCTTAGCCAATATTAAGACCTAAATGGATATATACTTGCATAAAGAAATTTTTCAAGAGCTCACAAACATTTGTGCTGTGAATAATTTGGCATGATCGGTTAGAAAGGATTATAATTCAAAACTTGCAAAATATACAAACCAAAACTGGGACGACACAATATAAAGGCAAAAGAACTTATCAAAATCACACTGTGGAAACAACGCTTATTGAGTAATGAGAGCATACAAGAGGTGTAGAACCTACAGATCACCTACATCAAGAAACCAAAGTCCTCTAAGTCAAAGACCATCTGGACATGAGAGGAACTCAATTCCTGGCAGCAGCCTCCATGAACCAAAACCACCCACTACACTACATGGCAACACACCCACAGACACCAAGAAATATCAAAACAACACCCAGCACACGGTATCACACACAAATAGTCTTCTCTCCCTCCCTGCCCACTCCAAACCAGCTTCGAGAAGCACATCCATACTCATATCTCTCGCCATTCCATCCAATCACTCATAAACACGCAGCTGCAAGCACGACCTCCTGAAATCCATCCTTCTGGATCCTCCCTTCCTCGCGAGGACAGAGTCCACCTGGCCAGGCTGAGATGTGGGCACCATCCAGCTCTTCTGAGCTATCAGAAGAGAATGGATAACTCCGTCGACGACACATGCCCGGGGTGTAACACAGCACCTCGTACCATTGGACACATCCTAGAAGATTGCATTTCACACAATCACTTATGCCAACAACATAATCTACACTCCTTGAGAGCTCAGTGGGAAAGCCTGACCGTGGGCATGGCCTTCCTTATGGACTCGGGGCTGTTCGGCCAGGCAGCTTACAAAACGACGACGACAACAACAACAAAACAAAAAGAGGTTTAGAGGTGGTGTTCTTACATTAGTGTCCAGGACTCCGTTGCCGTCGGTGTCGTACAGGCGAAACATAACTGAGGGAAGAAAAACACAATAATACACATACTTTCTTCATTAATACCAAATAATATAATAGCAATAATAATCTAACTTAGTAATTTCACTCCTCACACCAAACACCTTCCAATGAAATTAATGAAAGCATGTGATCCACCGGGATTCAAACCTGGGTTACCACACACAGATCTTAAACACTCTAACCATTACACCATCAAGACAGTTATAAGTACAGCACATGACTACGATCAAAATCCATATATCGAATACTGGACACTAATCTATTCATGCACTACACCCAACTGCACTATGAATAGCCTAATGATTAAACTAAGAATTAACCCCTTCAGACTCATATGACGCAGAGGTTGCCAGATTAGCAAAAAGAAATAGAGTTCTCTCACTCTCATAATTACCTCTCCAAAATTAGTTTTCTGCCCACCGCTAACTCAAAGACAACTGCAGAGGTTCAAGTAACTAAACTAAAGGTTTCTAAATACCCCTGATGGTAACAAAGGCTTTAAAGTATCCCTAATAGGCTCAACACAGCTAACTCAAAGACAACTGCAGAGGTTGAAGTAACTAAACTAAAGGTTTCTAAATACCCCTGATGGTAACAAAGGTTTTAAAGTATCCCCAATAGGCTCAACACAGCTAACTCAAAGACAACTGCAGAGGTTGAAGTAACTAAACTAAAGGTTTCTAAATACCCCTGATGGTAACAAAGGCTTTAACCCTTAATTAGCGGCTCACCACATAAGTCGAGTTAAATAAAGCTGGACTATGTGGCGGCGCTCGACATAACTCGAGTGGCAATTTCAGCACGTAATGTTGCTGAGAGAGAGAGACAAGTGGTGGCAGAGAGTAGCGAGCGTATGACTGCTCCAGACCACCGCGGCGAACCTACTGACACGAATCTCACCTCCCTCCTACCTCTCTCACTCGCTATATAAGGAATTGTATGGGGAAAGTGCCTAATTACATGCTTTTTGCACTCGCGTTGCACGGTTATTGCAAGAAAACTAGCCATCATAAAAGGATCGTTATGGTGTCATTCGAAAGCTCTGTTTATGCTCTTTCAGGGATAGATACTTGTTTTACGTTCTGGTTCTTATTTAGGCATGAAAATGATCACGTAAACAGCCCTATTTTGGCTAAAAACACCCCGCTGGACGGTACATATAAATAAACCGCATAGGCCGCTCTTAAGGTGTTAAAGTATCCCTAATAGGCTCAAAATTGCGTCATATGTCGGAGAGGGTTAATACCAATACAGTATTTATAACACTCAAAATAATAATAGTACTGAAGGAGTTCATTATGAAGGCATAGAAGTAAGATACTCTATTCGCTGTAAGTAGGCGAAAAATCATGACCTCTAACCTCTGTAACTCAAAAACGACTACAGTGTAGAGTAATTGAGCTAATATTTCTTCCATTTGGGAAGAGTCAGTCAAGGAATAGATGTTGAAATTTACAGCCAATTTGCTCTAGCCCTTTTTTGAGTTACAGGGGATAGAGGTCATGATTTCTCACCTACTTAAAGCGAAGAGACTATAACACTCCAGCTCTCTCTCTTGCTCTCTCACACAGTGGTTAATACTATACCATACTAACATTCTAGTTTATCCTGCGGCCGTCCTCCCTCTAGTAGTGTAAGGTAACAGATAATGTCCTTAAGGCTGACTCTCACGGTGTGGACCTCTATACTGCTGGACTTCCTCACCAGGTGCTTCATATCTGCCGAGGGATAATATACATTAAAGTTAAGGGGGGATGGGCATATTTATTTACTCATTTATCTATCTATCTATCTACTATCTATATACTCAGGCCAAATCCCCACTTTTTTTTTTTTTTTTTTTTTGAGGGTGGCCGACTCAAAACAGAGCCCGAATAGTTTCCTCCCTAAACCTCTTTCAAGCTTAAAATACACACCCCCTAGATCCCCTTTCAAGGTGAATTTATAAATTTTTTGGTAGAAAAATTTCCCAGCCAAAGGCCGGTTCCTTCAAAAATTACAGGCTAGCTATCGCTCGCCAGGCAAATGGCACGAAAGGTGTCAATATTGACAAAGAAATGAGGCGAAAGGTCTCAAAATCATCAAACTAATGGGCCGAATGTCTTATAATCTGAAAACTAATGGGGCTAAACATGAGGAAGAAAGGGGACCATAAAAAGCAACTACCTCCCCCATAAAGTTGCTATTGTATTACAGTTGCCCTTACAGTAAAAGTGGCCACTGCAATACAGTTACCTTGACCATGAAGTAGACAATGCTTACTTTAAAATACAGTTACCTTGACCATGAAGTAGACAATGCTTACTTTAAAATGTAAAACTTGCAAACTAAATAAACCAAAATTGGGACAAGGACAATATAAAGTCAAATTAAATTATCAAAATCGCTATTTTAAGTCACAACTGTATTAAAGTTGCCCCTGTATTACAGCAGTAATTGTAATAATTTGCTACTGTAAAAAAATCGCTATTGTATCACACACAATGTTCAGGGGCGCTAATAAGTCATGTCTCACCTGTCGTTACGCTTGGCTCGCTCTGTGCTGTATTAATGTCTGTCAGATGTTGAATAGGGTGGGTAATTGTAGGAAAATGTTGGTATATCTCGCTCAGGAAGTAGAAATCAAGTGTAAATATTGCTGATACCAATTATTGATCGAAATATAATTGGTGCCGAGACATGACTTATTAGGCCGACTGTACAATTTAATCCAAACCATATGATATAACTTTATAGTGTTTTAGATCGTGAGTATATACAGTAAATAAAATGCAGTAATTTTTCATTGTAGCCAGTAATTGCTGAACAAAAACATGAGGCGATATATGAAAAAGCATGTGAAGTGGAGCATTGTTCTCAGGAATTTATCTTGTGATTATGCAATTCGCATCTTTAAATCATTCCAAAATGTGAGCGTTGTTGAATCAAATAATGTTGAAAACTGGCAATAACAACAAATCTTTTATTATTATAAGTCTTCCTCAATTTATGATTAGATTATGTTCCTGGAAACCCGATCTTAAATAGAAAAATCATATAGCAAACCCTAAAATTAACGGGGTAAATGAGGATGCATTCTGGGACCAGCCAAAACCCAAACCCAAACGCCTAAAAACCCTATACTATAATAATATGGTAAATCAGGGCATCGGATAGTGAGCGAGACCTGTATTATTTAATTTATTATTATTATCTCATATTCACTCACCCTCCAGCTTCCCATTGGTGACCAGAAGGGAGTTATTGGACTTTTTGGAGGAGGACCTTGACATCTGTGAGTGTGAGGGAGAGGAGTCCGTGCTCTTCTCTATCTTGGTGTCTGTATAGCTGTTGGTCTGGGTCACCGTCACCAGCGGATGGACACACGCTCCGATGCTGCCTGGAGAGAGAGAGAGAGAACCATTGAAGATGTTGGACAGGGACAAAGATGGGAGTGAAGCAGAGGAAAATATATACCCCGCCTATCCATGTCTCGCCTAACCGGATACCCAAGATTTCCGGACGAGCATTCTGTTTTGGACAATTACTTCAGCCATCGGGATGTGAATGGAAAAAAAACCATTGAGTTCGGACAAGAACAATCTTTGATTTCAGACAAATTATCCAGCCATTTGGACTGGTCCAGTTGGCGTGGAAAAAACAGGCATCGAGTTCGGATAGCATAACTTAATTTCGGACATCACCCCATGTAAAGTCAGTTGTTGTTGTTGTTGTTGTTGTTCCCTAAGCTGTCTGGCCGAACAGCCCCGAGTCCTTAAGGAAGGCCATGGCCACGGTCGGGCTCTCCCACAGAGCTCTCAAATAGTGTAAATTGTGTTATTGGCGTAAGTGGTTGTGTGAAATACAGTCTTCCATGATGTGTTCTATGCTATGTAAAGTCAGTGAACGGGTATGGTGTAAAAACCGATTCCTACACCCAAGCCAATCGGACTAATCTGGTTGGATGAAACAAAAATGCATCAAATTCTGCCTGTGCAGCATTATGGGAACCGGACATCATTATCTCACACAGTCAGACTTGTTCGGTTCGCTGAATACTTATTCGGACTATGGCAGATCCGGACTTTTGGCATTTCCGGACAGGGTTCTCCCCCGATTAGTCCAGTTGGGTGGGGTAGTGGTAGTAGTAGTTGTTGTTGTTGTTGTTGTTGTTCCCCAGACTGTCTGACCGAACAGCCCCAAGGTTCCGAGTAAGGCCAAGGCCACAACCCAGCGTCCCCACAGAACCCTCCCAGCTTTACCACTAAGAATGTGACCGGAGCCGCTCCCAGGCGAGGAGCTGAGGAGGGTGCGGAAATGCCCGGGACACTGAAGCCCCACCCAAGGCCCTGTGCCCCTTAACAAATATGAAGGGAAAGTTGAGGGGCAAAGAAAAATGTGATGCTTTATCTCCCAATCTGCCAACCTCTAGGTTGGATGTAGGGACGTCAATCCACGGAAGAGACGCCATCACTTGAGATCTAGAAAATATATAGGTAGATCCACGGAAGAGACGCCGTCACTTGAGATCTAGAAAATATATAAGTATAAGAAACAGTCAGAGTAAGGTATGGGTATAGCAGAGATCACTCAACTCTCACTCTGATAGACCAGCCCATCACCACAGTGGTACCGTAGTAGTAAGATTTAAGTTGTGATTTGAACTAGGCATCACAAATGTAGAGCTGATCCGATGCTGCCTGGAGAGTAGGACGATTTTGTGCAGTTTAAGAAAGATCTGTGATAGTAAAAAGGGTTAAGGTGGATAGTTCGAAGCCTGTTAACTGCTGGAGGCTCTTATTAAACTGAATGAATTCGTCTGATAGTAGCCAGAATAAAGCTAAGAGGACGGCACCCGTACGGAAGGGGTTAAAATATATGCAAACATGTAAGATAAAACACAGAAGCTTGGCGGAGGGAGACAAAGTTTTAATGGGGTAGCTTAAGGGGAGATTTCCACCTGGAGGATTTTTTGGGGGACCTCTTTCTCCCTCATGTTTAGCCCCATTGCTTTTGAGATTTTAAGACGTTCGCCCTATTAGTTTGGCGATTTTAAGAACCCTCGCCCCATTTCTGTCAATTTTAAGACCATTCGTGCCATTTAGGTGTCGACTTTTTTCCTGGCGAGCGATAGCGAGCCTGTAATTTAAGGGGAATCGGCCTTCGGCCGGGACATTTTTCTACCGAAAAATGTACAAATTTATCTTGAAAGGGGGTCAAGGGGGAGTAATTTTAAGCTTGATGGAAGTCTAGGGAATCAACTAAAAACCTCCCCTTAAGGGGAGATGGGCCGTTTCTCTGGTCCCCCTTCTTTCTCATGATTAGCCTCATTGGTTTTCAGATTATAAGACGTTTCGCCCATTAGTTTAGCGAATTTATGATCTTTCGCCCCATTACTTTTGTCAATATTATGACTTTTTGTGTCATTTAGGTAATTTAGTGTCATTTAGGGGTGTTTTGATTTTTTTTTTTTTTATGCCTTGACTCTTAAGAGTCCCGGCGCCTTCGCCCAGTAAAACCTCTTAAGAGTCCTGGTGCCTTTCTCGGGTTAATGGAGTTAATAAGCAGAACTGGGTAAAAATAATGAGCGAAGTTTAATTGAGCCGAAACAGTAAAACCTAAAGACTGCAAACAATTACCTGTCCTGGTGCGACTGGACGACGCCTCAGAGTCCGATCGGTTGTGGCCCAGGGAGGAGAACTTTTCCGTGAGTCCGTGAAATCTCTCCGCCAAGCCTCCACCTCCACCTCCGCCTCCACCTCCACCACCGCCTCCGTCAGACACGCTGCAGGTGGCTAGGTTACTGATGGAGCCGCCAGAGGTGTTGTGGGAGGTGATGGGTGCACAGGCTGTAGCAGACGACATTACCGCCATCTCCTGTAGTGAAAAGTCGGACTTATACACGAGTACTACAGTATTAAATATGGGAAGAATGATTACCGTATAGCATACGTAATAAAAAATAAAAAAGTCTAACATACCTGTACATATACAGGAATACGCACCTGGGACCTTTTACTTAGAAGTCCAGTACACTAGCCACTGGCCTCGATGGGTTTGGGTTCTACAGGTGCGGTCTAGGTTGCTTAACCCGGCAGCTGCGGGGAGACTCTTAAGATCCTAGGCCTAAATTTTTTTTTTTAAAAGGCCCCAGTAGCACTTGAAACAATTTGTTTTTGTTTTCCCTCCATACCTCATATCACTCCTCCACATCCCCTCCTTTACCTCCCCCCCCCATTCAATTATCACCTATTTTCCTTGTTATTCCCTTATTCATTGGTAAATTTTCGTGTAAACATCTCCAAACCGATCCTAGGTCATGTGTGTGTCTATGCGTGGGAAAGAGAGAGAGAGAGAGATACAGGCCTCAGTCACTCTCCAGGCTTCGAGAGAGGAGGGTGTGAGGCCGGCTGGCTCACAATTGTTGAATGAACCACTCGCTAACAATTCCCGATTTTGACCATACAAATGATATCCTCACTTGTTTTATTGTTGTAACATGTTACTATCTTCATATTAAACGTAAAATAGACGCATATGGATAAGTATTAATTATATTTATGGTAAATTAACGATTCTAGTGAGGAATGCATCTAAATACCTACGCAGAGGGGTATGGTGTATACTACAGGGGCTGCGCAGCTGAGAGGTTAATGAAGGACATAAATAATTAATATACCTTACCCAGTATACCTACACCTATCCTTAAAATACCAAGATTCGAACCTGGGACCTATAAATCATAAGGCCACTACACTACCACTGACCTTGATGGACTTGGGCTCTACGGGTTGTGGTCTGGGCCGCTTAACGAAGGACAGGAACAGATGGCGACACAGTTCCTCCGGGGTGTCCACTTCCAGGTACAAGTTCATAAACTGACGGAAACCCTCGTAGTCGATATCCTGACGGGGGGGAAAGTAATGTTAGACAGAATAAACGAATTGTATAGTCAGGAACATCTACGAAGTCCTATTATGTTGTCAATCTTCAGAAGCTTCATCCCATTCAGGAGGCATTCTTTTAGCTTGAAGGGGGGTCTGGGGGAGTTGTGTTTAGCTTGAAAGGGGGGATAGCCTGGGGTCTTGGGGAGTTGTGTTTAGCTTGATGGGGGGTCTGAGGGGATCGTTATTAGCTTGAAAGGGGGTATAGTTTGAAGGGGTATCTGGGGGAGTTGTGTTTAGCTTGAAGGGGGGTCTGGGGGGGGGGGGTTATTAGCTTGAAATGGGGTTTAGCTTGAAGGGGGGTCTGGGAGGGCCATTGCTTTAGGGTAGGCAATATATATCCTGAGGGGGAAAATCGTCTACTGTTCGCCTGAATAAAAACACAATTAGATTCATAAACTTTTCATGACCCAAAAAGGACTTGAGCAATCGAGCTAATATTTCTACCATTTGTGAAGAGTCTATCGATAAGTAGGAGTTGCTTTCTGGCATCTAACCAAAAACCTCATCAACAATTTTACTTCCTCATCTTTCCCTCCTCTTTTCCACTCCGACAGCACCACTGTCACTTCTTCCTCTGACTAAGTGGAACTCTTCGCTCAAACTTTCACTAAAACGTCCACCTTGAATGACTCCGGTGCTATTCCTCCCTCTCTCGTACTTATGCATAGTATTCTAATCTCTTCTAAGGATGTATTTTCTGCCTTCTCTGGGCTTAATACTAAGAAGGCGTGTGAACCATATGGTGTTCCTCCTGTTGTACTAAAAAACTGTTCTTACATGCTGACTCCCTACCTAAGTAAACTCTTCCGTCTCTGTCTTTCCTCTAAAATGTTCCCTTCATGCTGGAAGATAGCTCTTATTCGGCCTGTTCCAAAGAAGGGTGGCTGCTCTCAACCCTCCAACTATCTCTAATTTATCTGTTTCATGCATCTCTAAAGTTTCTTTAATCTATTCATAATTAAAATTTGTTTAACCATTTGTCTTGTGTGTGTTTGTGTGTGTGGGGTGGGGGTGGGGGGTATGGATGTGTGTGTGTATGTATGTATAGTGTATTATGGTATTATGTATGTACAGTAACCAACACTAAACAACCCACCACTAATGTTCACACCATCCACACTATACTTGGCCAGGAAGTGTGTGTATGTGTGTGTCTGTGTGTGTGTGTGTGTGTGTGTGTGTGTGTGTGTGCGCGTGCGTGCGTGCGTGCGTGGGTGGGTGGGTGTGTGTGTGTGTGTGTGTGTGTGTGTGTGTGTGTGTGTGTGTGTGTGTGTGTGTGTGTGTAGTATGTATAGAGTGTGTATGTACTGTATGTATGTATAGTGTATTATGTATGTACAGTAACCAACACTAAACAACCCACACTAATACTCACACCATCCACACTATACTTGGCCAGGGACCCGGATCCAGAGAACTCCTTCAGTACGTCACCCAGCTTCTTGGGGGAGTCTGGGGGAAGAAGAAAAAGAACAGTTACTAGATGTAAATAAAATATATACGTGAATACAAGAACAAATAATATAAAATACAACAAAAAAGGAAATAAATATAAACACAAATATATATATTATCTATTTTTATTAATTTCACCACAACACCAAACACCTCCAATGAAATTAATGAAAGCATATAATTATGTGATCCACCAGGATTCGAACCCGGGTCATCACACACAGATTTTTAGACACCTTAACCATTACACCACCAAGAATAGTAAATAAATATAAAAACAAATATATATATATAAAAAAATATATAAAAATAATTATATATATTAATAATCTGTAAGACTATACAACCCTGCAGTTAGGAGCTGTGTAATGCTCTAAGACGTTAAACCATCATTGCACATGCTTACAATGACCAACTTTTATAATTTATTAGGAATTTATTAATAAATACTGTATAATTGTATTCTCAAAATAAGTCTCTATACACAACGTGTATTACAAGAATCTCATATGTAGTGATCTTCTCTCTCTCTCTCTCTCTCTCTCTCTCTCTCTCTCTCTCTCTCTCTCTCTCTCTCTCTCAACGCGCTGACTATGAGGTCAGTTCATTTAAGTTTTTAAATTATGTAATGGTTTGACAATTTGGATCATAGCAAAATGTTTAGCCTCAATATGAATACAATACGCAACCATGGCTGACAGTTAGAATTGAAAAGGTTCAGCGCTAGTATTTGTGGAAACTGTTTCCCATTTCAGATCTGTTCTACCTGGAAAAAACTTTCCTCAGAAATTGTAAACATTTCCTCAGTTGAGCAGTTCAAGATGACAGTAGTCAGTAGATGGTATTTTGCACCCTGTGTAACGAGTGTAGTGCACTGAACAATATCTCTTCTTCCACTTCGAATATTTCCCCGAAATGGACCGCAATGTCTTTGAGATACTAACTATTCCTTGTAACTCCTTGTACCTCTCTCATAGCACACACTTTCTACAACCAAGATATAACGAGTCTGAATGAGGCATATTTCCCTTTATTAGTGTGTGTGACGAATGTTGCTTGCATTCGATACACATAGAAGAGAGTTGATGGGGTTTGTAGAGGTGAGAGGCTGGGATCACAGATATAGAGACAGAGAAGGGGGAAGTGAGAAGGCGAGCCCTGCTACTGAAGGGTCGATACTCAAACCTTACTCAAAATTAACACCGACTTTGATCGTAAGTTGTATCGCGTTCTACATTTAATTCATTGAAAACAAAAGGTGTATAGGCCACATATAATTAAATACAGACTGTTTATAGTATGCATGGTATTGAATAAATGGGAGAAACAGATTGAAATGATACATGAAACAATCAATAACAGTCGCAACACTATTCCAGCCAATTTTTGTCTTTAGTTCTTTCCTTTTATGATATAAAAGCCGAACTGTGTAAGTAATTTAAGAACCGAGGAGTAGATCGTAGAGGGGACGTTGATGTGTAATGCAATAATGGTGAACATACTATCCTGAATACTGAATGAGATTGGATTTAATTAGGGTATTATTATATTCGAATCACATTAAGTCTTGATCGTAGAAAGTAGTGCAATGAGAGAGAGAGAGAGAGAGAGAGAATAGACTACTACAGCCAAGATTCGTGTAACCCACGTTGTGTATAGAAACTAATTTTGAGAATGCAACAATGCAGTATATTGTATTAATAAATTCCTAATATATTTTAAATGTTGGCCATTGTAAGCATGTGAAATTATGGTTTAACAATAATTTGCAATGCATGAGAAAAATCGTCGCTAATCACTAACTGCCGGCTAGAGAAGAAAGGTGGGGGAGTTGGGGATAGTTTGGGGTGGAAGGTGGGGGTAGACTTGGACCGGACTCCCCCCTTCCACCTGACCAGGGTGGAGTAGGGGAAGGAAGGGCCCACCCCTGAGAAACTTTTAGTAGGGGGAAGGAAGGACCCATCCCTGAGCAACCTTTAGTACGTGTGAGTGTAGCCTACCAGTCTCAATGTGCTCACCTGTTCTGCTTTCTTTACCTTTCCCATTCCCTCCACTCCTCCCTACCCTCCATTCCCCCCCCCCCCACCACAATACATCCTAACGACCCCCTAACCACCCCATATATCTGGCCTCTCATTGGCTTCACTACTGTCATGTAATTTTTCATGTCGTAATGTTACACCTTCTCTTCCCTCTCTACCCTTTCCTTCCTTCCCCCCTCCCCCCCCCTCCCTCCATTCCTCCCCCCCCCCCACCTTCTCTCACACCTCCTCCCCACCACAATGCACCCTAACAACCCCATAATTACCATATACCTTGCCTCTTATTAGCCATACCTGCACCATCATGTAATCACCTGTCATAATGTTACACCTTGTCTTCCCTCTCTACCCTTTCCTTCCTTCCTCCACTTCTCCCTCCATTTCTCATCCCCCCCTCCCCCCACCACAATACACCCTAACAACCCCATAATTACCATATACCTTGCCTCTTATTAGCCATACCTTGTAATCACCTGTCATAATGTTACACCTTGTCTTCCCTCTCTACCCTTTGCCATTCCCTCTTCCTTCTTCAATACCTTTCCATACCTGAGGCAGAGAAGAAGGATGCTTCCGGCTTCGTCCCCCACCGCGCCAACTCATGCCCACCTGGTCTCTTGATTTAGCCCTCAATATGCTTCACTCTCATAGGTATTGTCACAATCCTGCTTTCGAGTTAAAGTTAAAGAAGGCTGTTTTTCTTATGGCCCTGGCCACGGGTAATAGGGTATCTGAGTTGGCTGCGATGAGTTCTGAACCATCTTGCCTTCGGTTCTCTAGGCGTGATATGAGTGTCCATATAGCTCCTACTCCTAATTTTGTGGCTAAGAACAAACAAGCTAATCATGTATATACAGAATTTGAGGTCCCAGCCCTCAAGCACGGTGATAGACACCACCTACTTTGTCCGGTGAAATCGCTTATTACATATATGCAGGAATCTCGACCATCTCAGGCCGGGTCCCTCTGGGTCTCTCGGACAGGTACACGCCTCAAGAAGCGGCAGTTAACAGCTTTAGTAGTGGAGGTTATCAGGGAGAGTAACCCGGGTTCTCTTGGGCGGGCACACGATGTTCGAAAATGGGCAGCATCGCTCCGATTTTTAAAGAATTACTCCCTCGATGACATGCAAAGGACAAACTTATGGTCCTCTAATCATACGTATATTACGCGGTACCTGTCCGTGAATCTCATGAAACCTAATCTACAATGTGTAGCTCTCAGGCAGAAAGTCTAGTTTTTAAGTTATTTCCTTGTACAACAACAAAAAGGTGGGGGGGGGGGGGGGGTTCTAGCTAAGACCTCCTATCTGCCTCCTATGTGATAAACTGGATATGTAAGATAAGGCTCATGTGATAACCCGTTCCTAGCACTTAAGACAGTCTAGTCAGGAAAACTTTTATTTTAGTACTTTAATTTTGGTGATAGAGTACTTATTTTGTACTTATTTATTTTAAGAATATTTGTAAGTACATAGTACAAACTATTTTGTAATAGAGCACCTGTTATACGAATGATTATATTATCTAATCATATATCGTATTTTATATCAGTATTTTCCATACAAAAGATATTGATCTATTTATCATATGCTAGATGTATAGTTTATGAGTGTTGTCTCCTACTGTTCTATTAAACATCAGGTTACAACACCACAGGCTAACCCTTAATAAGCGCCGCCTGTAACTCTCTCTTTTCTATTAAACATTGATCTTTTTGTGTGTTTATGCTTTGACCTTAGTAATTTGTTAGTGGTTCTGATATTCTCGATGAATGTCCCCCTCCAGACTTGTGACATCAGGCACATCGTCAATGATTCCGGGGCCACTACTAAATAATAGGTTTTCCTTCTTTCCTTCGAGACTCAAACCTATAACATGGCGTTGTCGATACCTGTGCAGAAGGACAAATCTGCGGATCTTCAAGACATTGGTATTATATGGGAGTGATATATAAACACTTAACAGTGAGTTGAAGAGACGCATCAACTCCTTTGGTATCTTTGTAGGATCATGGGATATCGCTGGCATGACTATGTGTAGGACTTTACATATATCTCAAACAAGCAACTACTCAATCTCCATGAACCTAATTCAAGGTTTTATGCAGCTTAGAGAGGCCCTTCTGAAATAAACGGAGTACACACTATCACAATTAATATATACCTTTAACTTACAAAAATTTGTAATAAACATTCTAATATCACCAAATAACCCTTTAAAGATTATGATAGTTTGACAGATAATTCTGGCTATCATTAGACGATTTTATACAATTTAGGAAGGATCTGTGGGAATTATAAGGGTAATGCATATCTCCATTAACCCTCTGACTTCCATATACCCTTCCTAATATGAATAAAATAATCTAATAATAACCAGAAAACAAAAAAAGAAATGTAAACACCATCCTTGGCTGCAGAGAGGGTTAACTAATATTTTCCAGTGATGTCAAAGAACCTTCTCCAACATCTCCTTGACAGCTTTCCATTCATCACCAACATCCTCCTCGTCCAACTCGTAGCAGCGGCCGAAGTCAATGAGTCGAACGTGGTATTGTCCCGGGCCACCACACACCATAATATTGCCGCCGTGGATGTCCCCGTGGGTGTATCCGGCCGCGTGCAGAGCCTCAACCGCGAGCTTGATATCCCGGACAACTTTGGTGAGGTCCTCGCTAGGGCCAACGTGAGCAGCGAAGTTGTAGAGAGTGTAGCCGTCGCAGTACTCCATTATAAGCACTGAGCCATCCTCACTTGCAGCCATTAGCCGAGGTGCTCCAGCTGCACCATCAACTCTACACAAAGCCCTAGCCTCCCACATCAAATGGTTTCCGTTCCAGTCGAAAGCTTCTTTCATACAGGCATCAACTCCCTTGTAGGTCACCAGAGAAGCCCTCCCAGTAACACCTTGGCCAAGCACTGCAATGATCTTAGTGTCGGCCAAGATCGCATCTCGGGTACGCATCACATTGTCCACACCACTCACGGTCGCCAAGTAGTTGTACGAAGTCATCATGAAAGAAAATATATATAGTAGCCTATAATATATAGGCTACGTTAGCAGCCAAAAAAGTGCGCTGTAGTGTGCGCTGAGGGAGCTTACTAAAACGCTTCTTGTTCTGATGGAGTCCAGACAAACGATGATCAGGAGCAGCTGCGGGGTTGACTATATAGAGTTTGTGTGCGTCAATGTTGAACCTTCAGATAATCCTCAAACTCTTTAACCATAAGAGCGCATTGAAATGTCATTGGAAAGAAAATATATATCGAATAAATTCCTTATAATAGTTATAGAATGGTAAAACAAAAAGAATAATAATTGAAATGTAGGTGTATCCCTAATTCAAATATAAAATTGTTACGGCAAAAAATAGTTTTCTCTGATAAAGTACTTCAAAGAAAACAATAATAAATGGCTAACTAATATATTCACAAATACATGCTCTCACGCAGCACTCGTATCACACACATCAAGTTTTTTTTTTATGAACTCCCTTTCCCCCATGTTTAGCCCCATTAGCTTTGACATTTTAAGATGTTCGCCCCATTTGCCCATTTTAAACATTTTCGCCCCTTTTCTTTGTCAATGTTGGAGGCCCCTTTTTAACCCTTTCAAGCTCCAATACGCATTTCTGTCTTGTTTTCTGGTAATTATTAGACTATTTTATTCAGATTAGGAAGGGTATATGGAAGTGAGAGGGTTGATTGAGAGTCTTTACCCTTATAATTCTCACTGTAATTCTCACAGTTGCATAAGATCGAGTCGCTAGAAGCGTAGTATGTTATCCTGATTACCGTGCGGTAGTACGTCCTAGCATGTTTCACATGCTTGCACCCAGTCAGGGGACATCCTGACGACGTATACAGACAAAACACACATAACAAAGCCACTCCAACACCTTCCTCTCTCTCCAACACCCCTTCTCCCCTCTCAACACTCTTCTCTGAGCTATTGCCGATAAAAATGGCATGTTCAGTCCTGTACAGAATCGTAAGATTCAGAGTCGTAAAGATTCCAGGACGAGCTCATTAGCGGCGGATCCCCAGATCGACCGTGGTGATTGTCACCTAAACATCTACAAAAAAAAAAAAAAAAAAAAAAAAAGACCATGGTTCGATCCTGGCCGAGGCTTTAACATTTATTCAGGAAACCCACATGTAATTGTGATCATATATATCTTGATAGCGTAATGCATAAGTGCGCGGAATTTCGGTGTGAGTGTCCTAGGTTCGAGTCCTTGGAGTGCCACATGTATTTATTGATTTCATTAATTGAGTTTAGATGTGAAGTTGGTTGTTGAAAAAATATATAATATATATATATATATATATATATATATATATATATATATAAATACAAGTACACACACACACAGTATACGACTATATAAGGTATTTCATTTGCGATTTCAGAACCAAACTGGACTACGGCGTAAAAGTGGACTAGCCCTCCCCCCATAACCCCCCCCCCCACTCCCTCCTTCCATATCCTGCCACCCCCTCCTCCCCCCCCAATATCCCCGCATCCCCGGTGATGGGTTCCCGGTATTTAATAAGTTTAGTCCGTCTTTTCCCGGAGATCTGGACGGGATGAAAAAGAAAAGGGTGAATGGATGGTGTATGGAAATAGATATGAGAGAGAGAGAGAGAGAGAGAGAGAGAGAGAGAGAGAGAGAGAGAGAGAGAGAGAGAGAGAGAGAGAGAGAGTGAGTGTATGAGTGAGAGATAGATAGCTAGCAAGGTAGATAGTGACAGTGAGATAGAGTGAGATAGAGAGAAGAGAGTGAGAGAGTGTGTGTGTGAGTGAGTGAGAGTGAGTGAGTGAGTGACTAAGAGAGAGAGAGAGTGTGAGAGTGAGTGTATGAGTGAGAGATAGATAGATAGAAAGGTAGATAGTGACAGTGAGAGAGTGAGATAGAGAGAAGAGAGAGAGAGTGAGTGAGTGAGTGACAGAGAGAGAGAGTGTGTGAGGGGGTGTCTCGTTAGATCCTCTCTGTTCTGCTCCATTACCTTGGCGATTTTAAGACGTTTTGATCCATTATTGTGTCGATTAAAACACATATCGCCCCATTCAGGTGTCGATGTTTTCTGAGCAACATATTCCGCAAAGAAAGGACCTCTGTGAATCTCCCCTTAGAAGAGACGATGACGCAATACTTTCCTGTGTTCTGGCTACTATTAGAGGATTTTATTCAGATTAGGAAGGCTATGTGGAAGTCAGAGGGTTAAAGGGAGGTTTCCACTTGCGGGACTTTTTTCTTGACCCCTTTCTCTCTCATGTCTAGCCCCATTGCTTTTGAGATTTTAAGACGTTTGTCCCATTAGTTTGGTGATTTTTAAGAATTTCCGCCCCATTCTGTCAATTTTAGACCTTTCGTGCCATTTAGGTGTCGATTTTATCCTGGCGAGCGATAGCGAGCCTGTAATTTAAGAGTAATCGGCCTTCGGCCGGGACATTTTTCTACCGAAAAATGTACAAATTTATCTTGAAAGGGGGTCAAGGGGGTGAAATTTTAAGATTGCTGGAGGAGTAGGAAACAAACTAGAAACCTCCCCTTAAAGGGAGATGGGTCGTTCTTTTTGTGGTCTATTAATTAATGTATTCATGTATTAATTAATGTATTCATGTATTAATTAATGTATTCATGTATTAATTAATGTATTCATGTATTAATTAATGTATTCAATTATTTATTAATGTATTCAATTATTAATTAATGTATTCATTTATTAATTAATGTATTCATTTATTAATTAATGTATTATAAATTATTAATTAATGTATTATAAATTATTAATTAATGTATTATAAATTATTAATTAATGTATTCATTTATTAATTAATGTATTCATTTATTAATTAATGTATTCAATTATTAATTAATGTATTCAATTATTAATTAATGTATTCATTTATTAATTAATGTATTCAATTATTAATTAATGTATTCAATTATTTATTAATGTATTCAATTATTAATTAATGTATTCATTTATTAATTAATGTATTCATTTATTAATTAATGTATTCAATTATTAATTAATGTATTCAATTATTTATTAATGTATTCAATTATTAATTAATGTATTCATTTATTAATTAATGTATTCATTTATTAATTAATGTATTCAATTATTAATTAATGTATTCAATTATTAATTAATGTATTCAATTATTTATTACTTTCCTCGCTACACCTCCAGCAAGCTTAAAAATCACCCGCCCAAGACCCTCCTTCAAGATAAATTTGTACATTTTTCGATAGAAAAATGTACCGGCCGAAGGCGGCTTCTCTTAAATTAGAGGCTCGGTTTCGCTCGCCAGGAAAAAAATCGACACCTAAATGACACGAAAAGTCTTAGTATGAAAAAAAAAATTGGGCGAAAAGTCTTAAAAATCGCCAAACTAACGGGCCGAACGTCATATATTCTGAAAACTAATGGAGCTAAACACAAGGAAGGTAGGGAACCAGAAAAACGACCCATCTCCCCTTAAACGATATTATTTAAGCGGGGTATATAATATGGCAGAAGTCCGAGCGTTAAATGAGATAGTGTTTACCCTTATAATGTCCACAGGTCCTTCCTAAGCTGTATAACATCGTCTAATGATGATAGCAGGGTATATGGAAGTCAGAGAGTTAAGGGGAGGTTTTTAGTTGGTTCCCTAGACTTCCATCAAGCTTAAAATTACTCCCCCTAGACCCCCTTTCAAGATAAATTTGTACATTTTTCGGTAGAAAAATGTCCCGGCTGAAAGCCGGGGCTCGCTATCGCTCGCCAGGATAAAATCGACACCTAAATGGCACGAAAGGTCTTAAATTTGACAGAAATGGGTCAAAGTTTTTAAAATCGTCAAAATAATGGGGCGAACGTCTTAAAATTAGAAAAGCAATGGGGCTAAACATGAGGGAGAAAGGAGTCCAGAAAAAAATCCCTCCAGTGGCAATCTCCCCTTAAG
The DNA here is from genome assembly GCA_032716605.1 of Paralithodes platypus. Lineage (NCBI taxonomy): Eukaryota > Metazoa > Arthropoda > Malacostraca > Decapoda > Lithodidae > Paralithodes > Paralithodes platypus. The sequence continues at coordinate 7,679,931 of CM064572.1, forward strand.
TGCACGAGAACTTTTATAGGCAATTGTATTTTTAGGGATCTTTTGCGCACTGGTGATGGGGCCACACTAGATTGATGCTAAAATTAACCCTCTCACGATTATGACGCATTTCTGACAGTTTATTCTGACCATCAACGGACGTTTGTATACCGTTTTAGAGAGAGAGAGAGGATCTGTGGGAATTATGAGGGTACAGGCTAACGCAATTAACCCTCTGACTTCCACACACCCTTCCTAATCTGCATACAATCCACTAATTAGGACCAGAATCTAGAAAATAAATGCGCAACATAATCTTGAAAGGGTTAAGGGGGTTTACCGGCTTCTTTTATCTTTCTCTCCTTTCCTCTCTTTCCTTGGCTTGTATCCATTCGGCCCCATTCAGCCAACTGTTTTAAGATGTTTATCCCCATCCAGGTGTTGATTTTTTCCTTGCGAGCGGTAGTGAGCCAGCATTGTATGGAGAAATCCGGCTTCGCCGGAGACATTTTTCTATTGAAAAATGTACAAATTTAGCTTGCTGTCAAAACAAAAATATATATGTATATGCTGGCTCGCTACCGCTCGCCAGGAAAATAATGACACCTGGATGGGGGTAAACCTCTTAAAACAGTGAGCTGAATGGGGCCGAATGGATACAAGCCAATGAGAGAGGGAGAGTAAGAGAAAGAAAAGCGAAGTGGGCTCCCTTAAAATCTATACAAGTGTTGGAGAGTTAAGTGAAGGTTATTTATAAGTGTTTAGTGATGTTTGTATAGAGTACGTGAGCGTGTGTGTGTGTGTGGGTGTGTGTGTGTCTGTGTCTGTGTCTGTGTGTGTGTGTGTGTCTGTGTGTGTGTGTGTGTGTGTGTATACAAAGGAGTACAAAGGAAATCAAGCAACAACAGGTCTAGTGCCCCTTCTAGGCTGCTTGTCCTCCAAAACACTGAGGATCAAGTGTCCAAACAGTGGTTTAGAGAGGGTAAGGGAACATTGGAAAGGGAACTACTGCCCTGGAACTAATGTCCGTGGCAGGACTAGGAAGTTAGTAGAGGACATATGGGTTAGTAACTGAGGGGAGGATAAAATAAAGTTATTCATTTACAAACGCAGTCAGTCGCGGGTTTGATACGAGATATTTGTCTAGGCGGAGTTTAAATGAATCAACGGTGCTGCAGTCTATGACATCTCGGGAAGCCCATTCCATAAGTTGACAACTCAATTGAAGAAGAAATTCTTAGCTTCGTGTGAGTTAAAAGACTTACCAATAATTTTGCAACCGTTTCCCCGCGTGTAATTAGATTGGTCGATAGTGAAGTACTTACTACAGTTCATATTGTCGATGCCTTTGATGATTTTGAACACTTGAATTAAGTCACCTCTTAATCTGCGCTGGGTTAAAGGAAATAGATTTAATTCTCTAAGACGCTCCTCGTATGGTTTGTTCTTTAGGCTAGGTATCATATTGGTAACTCTACGTTGAACTCGTTCTAGCTTGTTTATGTCTTTTTGGTAATAAGGGCACCAGGATTGAACGCAGTATTCCAGAAGAGGGCGGACTAAGGAATTGTAAAGGGTTAGGATAACGTCTTTGGATTTATGCTCAAATGACCTGCCTATAAAGCCAATTATTTTGTTTGCCTTCTTAACAACTTCTGAACATTGTTGACTCGGTTTTAGGTTACTCGATATTGTTACTCCCAGATCGGTTTCTCTGTTTACATTCTTAAGCTGAGTGCCATTCATCGAATAGTTTGCTTTCTCATTTAGGTATCCGATATGTAGTACTTTACATTTATCCGCATTGAAACTCATTTGCCAAATTTGGGCCCAATGTGACAATTTATCTAGATTGTGTTGCATATCGTCAACTTGATCTTTTGAGAGTACGCTATTTGCAATTTTTGTATCGTCAGCAAATTTTGAGATTGTACAGGTGAGACCCTCATCTATGTCGTTGATGTAAATTGGAAAGAGAATTGGTCCTAGTACCGATCCCTGGGGTACCCCGCTACTTACATTGGTCCATTTAGATGCCTTACCGTGTGTGTGTGTGTGTGTGTGTGTGTGTGTGTGTGTGTGTGTGTGTGTGTGTGTGGTCACTCTTCTGTAAATCTAAAATGGCTTACTTAAGAATGGGAAAGGGGTGGGACCTTCTATTTTTTTTTTTTTTTTTTTAAAGTGTGGGTGTGTGGGTGTGGATGGGTGTGTGTGAGAGAGAGAGAGAGAGAGTTAAGTATAGGTTACATAATGGCGTTTATACATGTTATTATAGAGTACCGGTATGTGGTGTTAACCCCTTCAGTACCGGCGACGTCTTTTATATGCGATTTCAGTTACATATAGACGATGTTATGTAGCTTAGGAAGGACATATGGTAGCTAAAAGGGTTAATTGAGATAGTCTGTAGTCTTTTAAGGGGAGGTTTTTAGTTGATTCCCTAGACTTCCATCAAGCTTAAAATTACTCCCCCTTGACCCCCTTTCAAGATAAATTTGTACATTTTTCGGTAGAAAAATGTCCCGGCCGAAGGCCGGTACCCCTTAAATTACAGGCTCGCTATCGCTCGCCAGGATAAAATCGACACCTAAATGGCACGAATGGTCTTAAAATTGACAGAAATGGGGCGAGGGTTCTTAAAATCGTCAAAATAATGGGGCGTAAATAAATAATGGGGATAAACGTCTTAAAACAGTTGGCTGAATGGGGCCGAAGGGATACAAGCCACAGAAAGAGAGAAAAGGAGAGACAGATAAAAAAAAAAAAAAAAACGGTGACCCCCCTCAACCCATTTTACTACCACCGATCCTTCTCAAACTGCACACCAACGTCTAAATTGAGCCACCATAAGAGAACAGAAAGTCACCCAACAGGAAGGGGTTAATATTCACCCACCAGGAAGGGGTTAATGTTCACCCACCAGGAAGGGATTAATATTCACCCAACAGGAAGGGGTTAATATTCAAGTGACGCTAACTAAAGAGAAACAGCAGCGAACGTTCATTAACCCTTTCACGCATATGACGCGATTTTGAGCCTATTGGGGATACTTTAAAGCCTTTGTTACCATCAGGGATATTTAGAAACCTTTAGTTTAGTTACTTCAACCTCTGCAGTTGTCTTTGAGTTAGCTGTGTTGAGCCTATTAGGGATACTTTAAAGCCTTTGTTACCATCAGGGGTATTTAGAAACCTTTAGTTTAGTTACTTCAACCTCTGCAGTTGTCTTTGAGTTAGCTGTGTTGAGCCTATTGGGGATACTTTAAAGCCTTTGTTACCATCAGGGGTATTTACAAACCTTTAGTTTAGTTACTTCAACCTCTGCAGTTGTCTTTGAGTTAGCTGTGTTGAGCCTATTAGGGATACTTTAAAGCCTTTGTTACCATCAGGGGTATTTAGAAACCTTTAGTTTAGTTACTTCAACCTCTGCAGTTGTCTTTGAGTTAGCTGTGTTGAGCCTATTAGGGATACTTTAAAGCCTTTGTTACCATCAGGGGTATTTAGAAACCTTTAGTTTAGTTACTTCAACCTCTGCAGTTGTCTTTGAGTTAGCTGTGTTGAGCCTATTAGGGATACTTTAGAGTCTTTGTTACCATCAGGGGTATTTAGAAACCTTTAGTTTAGTTACTTCAACCTCTGCAGGAGGGAGGAGGAGGAATCGAAAAACCAACTGCCTCCCCTTAATATTACCCACACACACACACACACACACACCAATTCCCCAGCCCGGTGAGTGGCCCAAAAGAAATAATACCTGAGAATATCAAGTGACGTAAACAAAAGTGACGTAAACAAAAGAGAAACAGCAACGAGCGTTCATTAAAGGGGGGGGGGGTGGGGGGGAGGGTAGGGGGAAGGGGTAACAGGTAGGGGGGAAGGGGTAACGGGAAGGGGGGGGGTAACAGGTAGGGGGGTGAGGGGGGGATAGGAGGGAAGGGGAAAGGGGTAACAGGTAGGGGGTGAAGGGGAGAGGGGTAACAGGTAGGGGGTGAAGGGGAGAGGGGTAACAGGTAGGGGGTGAAGGGAGAGGGGTAACAGGTAGGGGGTGAAGGGGAGAGGGGTAACAGGTAGGGGGTGAAGGGGAGAGGGGTAACAGGTAGGGGGTGAAGAGGAAAGGGGTAACAGGTAGGGGGTGAAGGGGAAAGGGGTAACAGGTAGGGGGTGAAGGGGAGAGGGGTAACAGGTAGGGGGTGAAGGGGGGTACAGTAGGGTGAAGGGGAGAGGGGTAACAGGTAGGGGGTGAAGGGGAGAGGGGTAACAGGTAGGGCGTGAAAGGTAACGGGAAGGGGGGGGGGGGAGGGGTAACCGGAAGGGGGGGAGAGGGGTAACAGGTAGGGGGTGAGGGAGGGGGAAGGGGTAGCAAGAAGGGGGAATAAGAAAGGGAGGGGGGGAGGGGTAACGTTTAAAAATGTACGCGCAGCAACAACAAGTAAATATCTAATTACTCCCCGCTCGTAAATATTTCACAACAGAAAACGGGAGCACAAACACAGACGGGGTCAAAATAGTTTCCCCGGCAAATTAGAAAACGGTGACATAGCCTTGCACTGAGGGCAAAAATATAGAATGGCACATCCGAGTAAGATTTTCTTCAGCTTAGAAAGAGCCTATAGGAATCAGAGAGGACAAACTATAAAGATAAAGAAAAGCGCATGCGAGTCAAATATTCACTACTCTTAACCCTCTTCTGAGTAAGTTTTCTAAGTTTCTATGGACAGACAACACAGGGTCTGGGGCTGCTAACGGTTTTTCATTGTTCCCGTTCACCCAGCTATACATTTTTGCCAGATACCTTCACATATGGACTACAATCTATTCGCTGTCAGTAGGCGAGAAATCATGATCTCTATCCTCTGTAACTCAAAAAGGACTAGAGCAAATTGGCTGTAAATTGCCACATCTATTCCTTGACTGACTCTTCCCAAATGATATAAATATTAGCCCGATTACTCTAGTTGTTTTTTGAGTTACAGAGGTTCGAGTTCATTATTTCCCGCCTACTTACAGTGAATAGACTATAGTGTAGTGTAGTAGACCAGATATATAGAGTCCTAAGTGGACGCGATTTTATTTTTGCGTTTAGTTGTGGGCTTAATTTACATATCGTCTATACTGTCACTTCTATTCCCCTTGCACCCCATATCTCTTTCAGCCGCCGCCCTCCCCTCCCCCCCCCCCCCCTCTGAATCAGCTCCCCGATCTGTGGCGAACCGCCCCCCCGCCCCCCCCCAATCATTCATCTCTTCCCCATTTACCTTCCATTTAGATCTGTTATTACTTCCCCCCTTCTGTTTGGGTGATAATCTGTTCATCTGACACACATCTGGTCCACCACTCTGTATAATCAGTCTTTCTATAACCGCGCGTATGGTATCATTTTGGCATTTTTTTTATTTCATGCTATGTGGCTTTAATTGCATAACTGTCTTTTATATATGTATAGGCTGCATACCTGTATATACTGTATATACTGTATATATATATATATATATATATATATATATATATATATATATATATATATATATATATATATATATATATATATATATATATATATATATATATATATATATATATATATATATATTATGGGAGAGCTGAGGAACACTGATTTTTGTAATAGCGGTAGAATAGCGAGAGAGGTGAAACACTGCGGCGAAGAGAGAGAGAGAGTTTGCAAAGAGTCATTGAGTGGACGTGAGTTAATGAGACGAATAGCTTTCTTTTCTACTTTGTCAAGAAGTGCTGCGTGTGAGGATCCTCCCCACACATGCGAACAATACTCAATACATGGACGCACTGTGCCCCTGTACAGAGCAAGAAGCTGTGCAGGGGTAAAGAACCCCCGGAGGCATTTGAGCACACCCAGCTTCTGGGAAACTGATTTTAGGAAGGGTGGTAATATGGTCTTTCCAAAATGAGATGAGGAGATAAAGAGACACCGAGAATACTGAGAGAAGATGAAGGATTGATGTGTGTATTGTTGAAGTGTAAGGGATGGTCCTTTGGGAGTTCTTTACGTGGGTAGATATTGATATTGACAAAGAAATGGGGTGAAAGGTCTGAACATCGCTAAACTAATGGAACGGACGTCTTAAAATCTCAAAACTAATGGGGCTAAACACGAGGGAGAAGGGGGTCCAGAAAACGGCCCATCTCCCCTTAAATAGAGAAATAAGGGGAAACTAAGGAGAAAAAAAAGCGTTGGGAAATCTGAGAACCAATTATTGTGAGGATATAAGAGAGTGAGAGTGAGTGTATGCGTGTGTGAGAGTGTGTGTGTGTAAGAGAGAGAGAGTGTGTGTGTGTAAGAGAGTGAGAGTGTGTGTGTGTGAGAGAGAGAGTGAGTGAGTGAGAGGCAGAGAGAGTGAAGAGGAAAGTGAATGCACTGAGAGAGAGAGAGAGAGAGAGAGAGAACAAAGGGGGAGGCCATAGGGAAAGAAGAGTGTGTCAGGGTTAAGGGGGGGGGGGGGGGAGTAAGGAGGGGGGGAAGGGGGGGATGGGTAGGAGCCAAAACAGCCAATGAACTCCTATTTACTGGAAGATGGAGCAAGGGGCGGGGGGGGGGTAGTGGGTGGGTGGTAGTTGTGGTATTGTGTGGTAGCTGTGGTAGTGTGTGGGTAGTTGTGGTAGTTATTGAGTGGTAGTTGTGTGGGTGGTGGTGGTGGTAGTTGGGTGTTGGTTGTGGCAGTGGTGGTACTTATGGTAGCGTAGGTGGTAATGTATGGGTGGTGGTAGTAGTTGTGGTATCGTGGGGCTGTGTGTAGCTGTGGTAGTGCGGTAGTTGTAGTAGTGGGGGTAGTGGTAGTGTATGGGTGGTAGTGATAGTAGCTTGGATGGTACTGTGTTGGTGATGGTGGTTGTTGTTGTTGTTGTTGTTCCCCAAGCTGCCTGGCCGAACAGCCCCAAGGCCCCGAGCAAGGTCAAGGCCATAACCGAGCACCCCCACAAAACCCTCCCAGCCGACCACAATAAAGCCTGGGTGACCGAAGCCACTCCATGGCGGGGAGCTGAGGAGGGCGCGGAAACGCCCGGGAAACCAAAGCCCCACCCAGGGTCCTGTGCCCCTCAGCAATTATGAAGAGAAAGTTGAGGGGCAAAGGAAAAATGTGACGCTTTGGCTTCCAATCTTGGTAGATTGGGAGGTCAATCCACGGAAGAGACTTGAGATCTAGAAAATATATAAGTAAAAGGAACAGTCAGAGTAAGCTAGCTATGGGTATGGCAGAGATCGCTCAGTTCTCACTCTGATAGACCAGCCCATCACCAGTGTGGGTGATGGTAGGTGTGGGTGGTACTAATTGGGTGATGGTGTGTGTGGTAGTGGTGGTAGTATGGGTAGTAGTTGTGGTAGTGTGGGTGATAGTGTTTGGGTGTGGGATGGTAGTTGTGATGGGATGCTGGTAGTTGTGGTAATATTAGTAGTAGTGGTGGTAGTGGTAGTTGAGGAGGTGGGTGATAGTGGTGATGATGGTGGCTGAGGTTGATAGTAGTAGTAATAGTAATAGTAGTAGTAGTGATGGTAGTGCATGATTGGTAGTGAAGACGGTAGTAGTGATGGTGGTAGTAATGGTAGATAATAGTGATGATGGTGGTAGTAGTGGTGGTAGTAGTTGTGATGGCATACGTAGTGTTATAGTGAATATACAGTATATATAATTATATATATATATATATATATATATATATATATATATATATATATATATATATATATATATATATATAATATAGATAGATAGATAGAGAGAAATAGAGTGAGAGTGAGAGAGAGAGAGAGAGAGAATGAAAGTGAGAGAGAGAGAGCGAAAGTGAGAGTGAGGATGCAGTCTCAGTAGTGATATAAAGGCCGAGATAAGGTCAAAGGTCAAACTATTGTCCTGCATCTAGTCTTGACCTAAGGTGACCTCTCCCTTAAAGGGGGGGGGGGGGGATGTTGGTTTTCCTAGACCTCTTTCTCGCTCGAGTTTAGCCCCATTAGTTTTCAGATTTTAAGACGTTCGGCCCATAAGTTTGGCGATTTTAAGACGTTCGGCCCATAAGTTTGGCGATTTTAAGACCTTTCTCCCAATTTCGTTGTCTGCTAACAATCGATTTGGACTGTAAACATTGAATAGCATTAGTATTATGCGAAACAAAAATCTACGGACTCTGATTTTCACATTTCATTTACTGTGCTCTATTCTACAGGTTAAGGGGAGATTTCCACTTGAGGGATTTTTTTCTTGACCCCTTTCTCCCTCATGTTTAGCCCCATTGTTTTTCTAATTGTAAGACGTTTGCCCCATTATTTTGACGATTTTAAGAACTTTCAACCCATTTCTGTCAATATTAAGACCTTTCGTGCCATTTACGTGTCGATTTTATCCTGGCGAGCGATAGCGAGCCTGTAATAAGAGGAACCGGCTTTCAGCCGGGAAATTTTTCTACCGAAAAATGTACAAATTTATCTTGAAAGGGGCTCAAGGGGGTGTAATCTTAAGCTTGAAGGATATCTAGGGACCAAACTAATAACCTCCCCTTAAGGGGAGGTTGAGTTTTTCCCCTTGACGAACAAGCAAGTGAATTACACACATACACACACACACACAGACATAGATACACACACACACACACACACACACACACACACACACACAAAGTATATATATAACTTTTGAATAAACTGCTTCTTCAACACACACACACACACATATGAACACACAAATCTCTACCCACCTCTCTCTCTCTCTCTCTCTCTCTCATACAACTTTCATCCCCCACACATTTCGCCTTGTCAAATTACAGGTGTGTCCGCAATGCACCTACAACTCCCCCCCCCCTCCCCCCCTCCCACCCACCCCGACACATACACATATACCGGTCACGAGGGGTCGGGGGTTCAATTCCCCCGGCCGGGCGGAGACAAATTGGGCTTGTCTCCTTTCATGTGTTAGCCTCAGTTCACCTAGCTGTAAATAGGTACCTGGAATAAGTGGACGACGTTGTGACGTCCCATCTGGGGTTGGCAAAAATGGTACAAGGCGAGATGGGTATCATATGGTTCACCTAAGCTGATGGCTACCTAAGCCTTCGGGCGAGACGGTACCGTCTATAGTGAGAATGGTACCATACAGATCCACCCTAAGCCTTCGTTTCCGATGTCGCCAATTGGCTAAAAATACAGACTACACACACATCCACAGCCATTCCAACGATACATATAACACCTACACATATAGGAGGCGGGAAATAACGAGCATGCTCACTCCCGCAATACAACTAGAGTAAGTACAACTAGAGTAAGTACACACACACACACCACTCACCACTGCAATGCATCTGCGCACACACATACACACATACATACATACATACACACACACACACATTCATATTTCACTACTGCAGTAACACACACACACACACACACACACACACACACACACACACACACACACACACACACACACACACACACACACATAACAGCATTGACATGCTGGCTCGCTCACCAGCATACATAGTTGGATGGGGTATGGGAGGGAGAAGAAGAGAAGTAGAGGAGGAGGAGGTGGGGATCAGGTCAGAAGTGTGTTAAGTCATGAAAAGAGTGAAGTTGGGGAAAGCATCAGGAATAGATGGAGTGTGTGAGGAAAGGCTGAGGTATGGTGGTGAGATAGTGATTGAATGGGTATGGACAATGTGTAAACTAGCATGGGAGAAGGGGAATGCACCCGATGACTGGAAGACAGGCATAATAGTCCCCCTATATAAGGGTAAAGGGGAAAGAGGAGTGTGTGGTAACCATGCCTTCTAAGCGTAGTAGGGAAGGTGTACAGTAGGGTAGTGATTGAGAGAGTGAGAGTGAGAAATGGATAGGTGACAAGCAGGGTGGGTTTAGGAAGGGAAGAGGATGTGTACATCGGATTTTTACCCTGAATTGTGTTGTGGAGAAATATCTGGAGAAGGGACAAAAGTTGCATGCTACTTTTATGGACTTGGAGAAGGCCTATGACAGAGTGGATAGAGAAGGTATGTGAAAAGTACTGAGAATATACAGAGTAGATGGCACGTTGCTGAAAGCAGTGAAGAGCATGTATGAGGGTGCAAAGGTGGCAATACGTGTGGAGAATGAGCAGAGCGAGTTCTTTGATCTGAATGTTGGGTTGAAACAGGGGTGTGTGATGTTTACTGTTTATATGGATGGAGTCATGAAAGAAATACAAGGAAGAGCAGTGGATGTTGGTGTACCGCTGATAAGGGAGGGAAACGAGTGGAAGCTATCTGTACTGCTGTTTGCCGATGATACAGTTCTGATGAGCGATAGTGGAGAGGAGATGCAGGGTCTGGTAAATATGTTTGGAACAGTGGGTGAAAAACGGAATCTGAATGTAAATGTGGGGAAGAGCAAGGTTATGGTCTTCGAAAGGGGTGAAGCCACAGAGTGTGAGGTGAAGTTGAACAGTCAGGCTATGGAGAATGTCAGCTCATTAAGTATTTGGGCAGTGTGTTGAATAAAGATGAGTGTATGAATGAAGAAGTGCGGGACAGGGTGCAACAGGGGAAGAGGGTTGTAGGAACGTTGCAAGCAGTAACAAGAAATAGGGTGGTCAGTATGGAAGTAAAGAAGTCCTTGCATGACAGTGTGGTACGGGAGCGAAGCATGGACGTTGGTGGAGAGACTCAGACCAAGAGTGAGAGGGGTGGAAATGAGTTACTTGAGATGAGCGTGCAGAGTCACATGGAGGGATAGACAGACGAATGAGGAAGTAAGAGAGAGGTGTGGTGTGGATGTAGATGTGCTGGAAAGTGTGAAAAGGAACACCTTGAGATGGTTCGGCCATATGGAACGTATGGGAAGCGAGAGAATGACTAAGAGGGTGTACGAGAGCGAGGTTGAAGGACAGAGAGGGAGAGGTAGACCGAATGAGAGGTGGAAGGCTAGAGTGAAGAAGTATATGAGTGAAGGCGGTGCTGGTTGGGAGGAGGGGCGTCGACTGACTGGGGACAGATATGCATGGGGGCGTTTCGTTCGTGGCCACCCCTTTGGAGATCACGATGTCCGACAATAGATAGATTGATAGATAGATAGATATGCGTGAAATATGGCACCAGCTGTGTTGGTGGTGTAATGGTTTAGGTGCTTATGTTCTGGGTGTGGTGTCCAAAGTTTGAATCCCTGGACCATATGTTTTCATTAGTTTATTCAAGTACATTGGGGTTTGTAATTGATGATTAATGTTAAGGGGAGATCTCCACTTGAGGGATTTTATTCTTGACCCCTTTCTCCCTCACGTTTAGCCCCATTGCTTTTGATATTATAAAACGTTTGCCCCATTAGTTTAGCGATTTTAAGAACTTTCACCCCATATTAAGACCTTTCGTGCCATCCAGGTGTCGATTTTATCCTGGCGAGCTATAGCGAGCCTGTAATTTAAGAGGAACCGGCCTTCGGCCGGGACATTTTTCTACCGAAAAATATACAAATTTATCTTGAAAGGGACTCAAGGGGGTGTAATTTTAAGCTTGATGGAGGTCTAGGGAACAAACTAAATACCTCCCCTTAAGAACAGGGCGTTACTTATTACAGGTACAAAGAATGTGTCATACCTACTTCATTACAGGTACCGGTACAAAGAATGTGTCATACCTACTTTATTACAGGTACCGGTACAAAGAATGTGTCATACCTACTTTATTACAGGTACCGGTACAAAGAATGTGTCATACCTACTTTATTACAGGTACCGGTACAAAGAATGTGTCATACCTACTTCATTACAGGTACCGGTACAAAGAATGTGTCATACCTACTTTATTACAGGTACCGGTACAAAGAATGTGTCATACCTACTTTATTACAGGTACCGGTACAAAGAATGTGTCATACCTACTTTATTACAGGTACCGGTACAAAGAATGTGTCATACCTACTTTATTACAGGTACCGGTACAAAGAATGTGTCATACCTACTTTATTACAGGTACCGGTACAAAGAATGTGTCATACCTACTTTATTACAGGTACCGGTACAAAGAATGTGTCATACCTACTTTATTACAGGTACCGGTACAAAGAATGTGTCATACCTACTTTATTACAGGTACCGGTACAAAGAATGTGTCATACCTACTTTATTACAGGTACCGGTACAAAGAATGTGTCATACCTACTTTTGTATTTCTGCTGGACTGAAATGAGATAGTACAATAGTAGTAGTTTAGTGGTACTGTACTCACAAGCTGTAAAGTCCTGTAACTGCTGGAACTCCCCCGGTGATAACTTCTCCCAGTGTAGCGCCATCCTCCGCCACGCTCCACAGACCTGGAATATGATAACAGTGTAGGGGTTAGTGCATGTTTGTCTGTCTGTATGTCTGTATATCTATCTATCTATCTATCTATCTATCTATCTATCTATATATATATATCTGTCTGTCTATCTATCTTTGTGTAGCGCCATCCTCCGCCACACCCGAGACCTGGAAAGATAGGGGATTATTGTCTGTCTCACACACACACACACACACACTCTCTCTCTCTCTCTCTCTCTGGATTGGAAGGGAGGTTAGAGTGGGAGAGGTGGGGGTGTTGTGGAGGTGTGTGGAAGGTAGGAGGGTTGGGGTACAAGGGAAGGTGGGGGAGGTGGTGGGTAGAAGTATAGAGAGAAAGGGGGGAGGGTTAGTGGAAGGATGTGAGAGAGAGAGAGCTTAGTGGAGTAGACAACATGAAAGGCTGTTGGTAGAATGAGAGTGGAAGGAAGGCATGCTTGAGGGTGTGTGTGTGTGTGTGTGTGTGTGTGTGTGTGTGTGTGTGTGTGTGTGTGTGTGTGTGTGTGTGTGTGTGTGTGTGTGTGTGTGTGTGTGTGTGTGTGTGTGTGTGTGTGTGTGTGTGTGTGTACAAAGGAGTACAAAAGAAATCAAGCAACACCACTGATGGTCAAGTGTCCAAACAGTAGTTTAGAGTGGGTAAGGGAAAAATGGAAAGGGAAGACTGCCCTTAGCTTCCTTTAGAACTCTAGGTGAGATCGTATCAGGTCAAGGGGATTTATTCACCTTGAGTGTATCTAAACATTTCAAAACTTCTCTGTCTGTAATGCTGCTACTGCTTAGAACGACAGAATTATTTTTCTGCACTGGCGAAGGTGTAGGGATATTATTAACCCTTCAGACTCATATGACGCAGAGGTTGCCAGATTCGCAATAAGAAATAGAGTTCTCTCACTCTTATAATTACCTCTCCCAAATTAGTTTTCTGCCCACAGCTACCTCAAAGACAACTGCAGAGGTTGAAGTAACTAAACTAAAGGTTTCTAAATACCCCTGATGGTAACAAAGGCTTCAAAGTATCCCTAATGGGCTCAACACAGCTAACTCAAAGACAACTGCAGAGGTTGAAGTAACTAAACTAAAGGTTTCTAAATACCCCTGATGGTAACAAAGACTTTAAAGTATCCCTAATAGGCTCAACACAGCTAACTCAAAGACAACTGCAGAGGTTGAAGTAACTAAACTAAAGGTTTCTAAATACCCCTGATGGTAACAAAGGCTTTAAAGTATCCCTAATAGGCTCAACACAGCTAACTCAAAGACAACTGCAGAGGTTGAAGTAACTAAACTAAAGGTTTCTAAATACCCCTGATGGTAACAAAGGCTTTAAAGTATCCCCAATAGGCTCAACACAGCTAACTCAGACAACTGCAGAGGTTGAAGTAACTAAACTAAAGGTTTCTAAATACCCCTGATGGTAACAAAGGCTTTAAAGTATCCCCAATAGGCTCAACACAGCTAACTCAAAGACAACTGCAGAGGTTGAAGTAACTAAACTAAAGGTTTATAAATACCCCTGATGGTAACAAAGGCTTTAAAGTATCCCTAATAGGCTCAAAATCGCGTCATATGTCGGAGAGGGTTAAGTGTAATCTCCCTTTTCATCGACTAACGGTGAGATCGTTGAAGTCACTATTTTTTTCTTCCTGATGTAACTATAAAATGTGTTCGGGTTTGTCTGACTTTGACTTACATGTAATTCAAGCGTGTTTTTACTTTGTTCGATTCACATTTTGGCTTTGCGTCGTAGTTCTACAAATATCACTAATATTTACATGGGTGTCAGAGAGGGGTTATTCAATTTATCATGAGCATTCTTTCTAGCAAGCAGACAATCCAACACCACCACCACCACATCATCACAACAACACCACCACCACCACAACATTCATCACCATCATCACAACACCACCACCACAACAACACCACCACAACATCATCACAACACCACCACCACCATCACAACAACAACACCACGACAACAACATTCATCACCATCATCACCACACCACCACTACCACCACCATCACAACAACCCACAACATACATCACCTCCATCACCACCACCACCACAACAACATCGAGCATCGTATCCTTCCCCCCCCCCCCCCCCCCCCCGTATGTGTCACTAAGCAACCCAGGGCTTTCTCTCTTTAACGCTCTCTCACACACACACACACACACACTAACTCTCTATCAATCTCTCAAACTCTCTTTCACCACTCTCTCTAACTCTCTCTCTAGCTCTCCCTCTCTCTCTATCTCTCTCGTTCCCTCTCGTTCAATCTCTATAACTCTCTCTCTCCCTTGCTTTCACACACTCTCTCTCTCTCTCTCTTCCTCACTCTCTTTCAATCTCTCTCCCTCTCTCTCTCACTCACTCTCTCACATACACACACACACACACACATAATCTCACTCTTAACAAACATTGATTACGTGTGTCTGGAGTTTATTTCCATATTACTTTAAAAGCCTAAACACACTAACATCGCACTTCCTCAGTAAACCTTAAGGGGAGATCTCCACTTGAGGGATTTTTTTCTGGACCCCTTTCTCCCTCATGTTTAGCCCCATTGCTTTTGAGATTTTAATACGTTCGCCCCATTAGTTTGGTGATTTTAAGACCCCTTGCCCCATTTCTGTCAATTTTAAGACCATTCGTGCCATTCAGGTGTCGATTATTTCCTGGCGAGCGATAGCGAGCCTGAAGTTTATGAAGAACCGGCCTTCGGCCGGGACATTTTTCTACCGAAAAATGTACAAATTTATCTTGAAGGGGGGTCTAGGGGGAGTAATTTTAAGCTTGATGGAAGTCTAGGGAATCAACTAAAAACCTCCCCTTAACGGGGTAGTGCTTGGATTTTCTGGCCCCCATTCTCCATCAAGCTTCAAAAGATACCCCCTAGACCCTCTTTCAAGATTAATTTGTACATTTTTCGGTACCGGTTCCTTCTGAAATTAAAATGTAAAACTTGCAAACTAAACAAAGCAAAATTGGGACCAGGACAATATAAAGTCAAATTAAATTATCATTACAGGCTCGCTAGGACAAGTCGACACGTAAATGGCACGAAACGTCTAAATATTGATAAAGAAATGAGGCGAAAGGTCTCAAAAATCGCCAAACTAACGGAACAAACGTCTTAAAATTTCAAAACTAATATGCTAAACATGAGGGAGAAGGGAGTCCAGAAAAAGCAACTCCCTCCCCCTTAAAAGCGACTCCCTCCCCCTTAAAAGCGACTCCCTCCCCCTTAAAAGCGACTCCCTCCCCTTAAATAGCGACTCCCTCCCCTTAAATAGCGACTCCCTCCCCTTAAATAGCGACTCCCTCCCCCTTAAAAGAAACCACACGATGTTATACAGCTTAGGAAGGACCTGTGGCAATGATAAGGGTCAAGACTAACTCATTTAAGGGGAGGTTTTTAGTGTGTTTCCTAGACCTCCATCAAGCTTAAAATTACACCCCCTTGACCCCCTTTCAAGATAAATTTGTACATTTTTCGGTAGAAAAATGTCCCGGCCGAAGGCCGGTTCTTCTTAAATTACAGGCTCGCTATCGCTCGCCAGGAAAAAATTGACACCTAAATGGGACGAAAGGTCTTAAAAGTGACATAAATGGGGTGAAACTTCTTAAAATCGCCCAACTAATGGGGCAAACATCTTAAAACTTCAAAAGCAATGGGGCTAAACATAAGGGAGAAAGGGGTAAAGAAAAAAATCCCTCAAGTGGAAATCTCCCCTTAACCCTCTGACTTCCCATATACGCCCTTCCCAAGCTAAATAAAATCGTTTAATAATAGGCAGAAAAACAAAAATGTATACGGGTCAAGACTATCTCATTTGACCACTTGCGAGTTTCGTTCTATAAGGAAGTTGGAGCCGTAGACATCGCTATTTAGCAGAATGACCAGCTCAAATTTGGCTCTAGAATATTTGTGAATGAATAAAACACAAATCTACATTCTTTTTAGCCATCAGAAACCCACTTTATTTTGGGCATTTCTTTGGAATAGCGATCTTTACGGCTCCAACTTCCTTAGAGCCTGAAACTCGCAAGTGGTCAATTAACCCCATATACCCTTCCCAATCTAAATAAAATCGTCTAATAATAGCCAGGAAAGAAAAAAAAAACCCGCCATCGTCTCTTGAAAGGGTTAATCCCGGCTTTGTTTACTTTCTTCATACATTGTTGGCGGGCAAAGTTTCCCGCCAACAAAGCAATTTAATCTAGAGAGTAAAAAGTAGCTACGGGGTGCCGTTATAAAGGCTTATCCCTCAATACCTTCACTTCAGCCTCAAATGTATGGGGAGGTTTTTAGTTTGTTCTCTAGACCTCCATCAAGCTTAAAATTACACCTCCTAGACCCCCTTTTAAGATAATTTTGCACATTTTTCGGTAGAATAATGTCCTGGCCGAAGGCCGGTTCTTCTAAAAATTACAGGTTCGCTATTGCTCGCCAGGAAATAGTTGACAACTAAATGACCCGAAAGGCCTTAAAATTTACAGAAATGGGGAGAAAGTTCTCATAATCGTCAAACTAAAGGGGCGAACGTCTTAAAATCTCAAAAGCGATGGGGCTAAACATGAGGGAGAATGGGGTCCAGAAAAAAAAATCCCTCAAGTGGAGATCTCCCCTTAATCTCGCCTCCCATTTTCAAACTTTTCACCGCGCCAGTTTCTAAAGCTTGATTAGTTCTGTAGCTTTCCTTATTAAGGGGAGAGGGGTCGTTTTTCTGGTCTCCCTTCTTCCTCGTGTTTAGCCCCATTAGTTTTTTTCAGATTATAAGACGTTCGGCCCATTAGTTTGGCGATTTTAAGACCTTTCGCCCCATTATGTTGTTAATAATAAGACTTCGTGTAATTCAGGTGTCGATTTTGTCCTAGCAAGTGATAACGACCTTTGGCCGGGAAATTTTTCTATCGAAAAATGTACAAATTTATCTTAAAGGAGGGTCTTGGGGGGTGTTTTTTTAAGCTTGATGAAGGTCTAGGGCGGAAACTAAAAATATACTAAACAGATAATAAAAAGATAATAAAGATAATAAAAATATAATAAAAACAAAATAAAGATAATAAAAAGATAATAAAGATAATAAAAAGATAATAAAGATAATAAAAAGATAATAAAAAGATAATAAAGATACTAAAAAGATAATATAGATAATAAAAAGATAATAAAGATAATAAAAAGATAATAAAGATACTAAAAAGATAATATAAAGATAATAAAAGATAATAAAAAGATAATAAAGATAATAAAAGATAAAAGATAATAAAAAGATGATAAAAAGATACTAATAAAGATAATAAAGATACTAAAAAGATAATAAAGATAATAAAAAGATACCTAAATGAGCAAATAAATACGCCCATCCGCCCTTAACCCCTTCTGTACCAGTGTCGTATTTTGCATTATAATTATCCTGGCAACTATGAGGCGATTGTCTCCAGCTTAGGAAGGACGTCTACCCATGGAAAAGGCTACTAACAAACTATCTCGCTTAAGGGCAGATTTCCACTTGAGGATTTTTTTTTCTTGACCCCTTTCTCCCTCATGTTTAGCCCCATTGCTTTTGATATTATAAAACGTTTGCCCCATTAGTTTAGCGATTTAAAGAACTTTCACCCCATATTAAGACCTTTCGTGCAATTCAGGTGTCGCTTTTATCCTGGCGAGCGATAGCGAGCCTGTAATTTAAGAGGAACCGGCCTTTGGCCGGGACATTTTTCTACCGAAAAATGTACACATTTATCTTGAAAGGGACTAAAGGGGGTGTAAATCTAAGCTTGATGGAGGTCTAGGGAACAAACTAAATACCTCCCCTAACCCTTT
Source organism: Paralithodes platypus (assembly GCA_032716605.1). Lineage (NCBI taxonomy): Eukaryota > Metazoa > Arthropoda > Malacostraca > Decapoda > Lithodidae > Paralithodes > Paralithodes platypus. The sequence continues at coordinate 7,698,063 of CM064572.1, forward strand.
TTACTACCACAGATCCTTCTCAAGCTGCACATAATCGTCTAAATATAGCTAAAAGACAATATAAAAATGACACTGCGGTACAGAAGGGGTTAACGGGGGTAGGGGTTATTTATTTGTTTGTTAATATACAGTATTTAATATTTTTAGTTTCCTCCCTACGCCTCCATCAAGCATAAACACAAAACATTCCTCAAGGTCCCCCCTTCGAGATAAATGTGTACCTTACTTATTTGTTTCTTTATATATTTACTAGCAGGGGTACCCGGCGTTGCCCGGGTAATCACCATAATCACCATCACTACTACCATAATCACCATCATCAATCACTACTACCACAATCATCACAATACTACTACTACCATAATCACCGGCCTCGACCTCCCTGTGCCTCATTAAACGGCGACCTCGATTTCGGCCGCTAAATTACCTCCGATTTTGGATCTGACCTCATCCGTACCCCCATTTTAGGGGGCTGCGAACAACTCTCGTTCCATACACCTTTTCGATCGGAGGCCTCCTTCTGTCCCAAACGGCCATTGTTTTCAATTGTTTTAATTTTTGTTTCAATTTCGGCCTCGAAACCACCTCCGATCGTGGCCTCGCCCCCTCTATGACCTGACCCAGGTCAATTGACACCCACATGCAAAGTTTCAGCTCCCCAGGTCCAAAACTGCGGCCGCCTATTAAGAACACACACACACACACACACACACACACACACACACACACACAGACAATCGCAAGTATTATATAGATTTATTAATTATTATAGTTTCCTCCCTAGGCCTCCATTAAGCTAAAACAAATCAAGATCCCCCTTTCGAGACTAGATTGTACATTTTTCGGTAGCAATTCTTTTCTATTGGTAAAACATTCCTCAAGATCCCCCTTTCGAGACTAATGTGTACATTTTTCGGTAGCCAAATGTCCCGGTTGAAGGCATTTCTATTGATATAAAATTAGTTTATTCCTGCCAATAGGACAATACAAGGGTAGCTTATTATGGACACTTTATATGCCCTTTTCGTACCTATAATGTTGGAGAGTGCACCTTATTGCTTAAGAGGATTTGGTTCATTTTCTGGCCCCTCCTTCTCCTTCATGTTTAGCCCCATTAGTTTTCAGATTTTAAAACGTTCGTTCCATTAGTTTGGGTCAATATCAAGACCTTTCGTGTCATTTAGGTGTCGAATTTTTCCTGGCGAGCGATAGCGAGCCTGTATTTTAGGAAGAATTGGCCTTTGACCAAGACATATTTCTACCGAAAAATGTACCCGCTACAAATTTATCTAGAAGGGGGTCTTGGGGGGGGTATTTTTTCAAAGTTTGGTGGAGGTCTAGGGAGGAAACTAAAAATAATATATAAATAAACTAAGTAAATACAATACAACCAAACCCTCCCCTTAATTAGTTCCGTACCTTTCTTTACCTAGGCTTCAAGAGTAAACAATCTATTGTTCGCTTTTCCGTCTCCACTTCAGTTTTGTTTGTAGTTACCGCTTGTGCCAGGTTTGTCTCGAATGAATAAATAATCCTTCCCTCTCTTTTCCCGCGCGCGCTATAAAAAAACAATAATCCCCTCCTCTCTTTTCCCGCGCGCGCTATAAAAAAACAATAATCGCCTCCTCTCTTTTCCCGCGCGCGCCAAAGAAGCAACGTAATCCTTCCCCTCTTTTCCCGCGCGCGCCAACCAATCCCCACCTCTTTTCCCGCGCGCGCCAAAGAAGCCATATAATCCCTCCCCTCTTTTCCCGCGCGCGCCAACCAAGCAATAACCAGCGACGACAGCCCTCTATCGGAAGCATATTACGCCAACTTCTTTAGAGATGAGCCAGCAAAAATGTTGTATGTATAATAATAATGATAATACTGTTTTATTCAGTTCTCATTATGACAATGTTGGTACAACATAATATAAACATATTTGTACTGTAGGGATCTAAATTAAGAAAAATTATGATAAGCTGAACCTCTTGAAGTAGTTATATTTTGTTTCATAATACCTAGCCCTTATGTCGTTACAGAAATAAGATAAAAACCGGCTTTCAGCCTGGACATTTTTCTACCGAAAAATGTACAAATTTATCTTGAAAGAGGGTCAAGGGGGTGAAATTTTAAGATTGCTGGAGGAGTAGAAAACAAACTAAAAACCTCCCCTTAACAATGTTGTGTATATATAATAATAAATAACACAAGACACACAGTACACTTTATGGGTGCAATATTAACCACTTGGATTGTAACAATATTGGTGGAAAGATTCATATGTGATAAGCCTATTTAGTTCCAGTACAAATCAAATACGTGTTTATTTATTATAAATAATACAATTGTGTTCTGAATTGTCATTTTATTGAATGTCTAAAATGTATGTACACAAATATTCTTAAAACATTTATAATTAAATAACTTCAACACACATATGTATATAGCAAGAGGCATGCAACATGGCTTCTTCACAAGCCAAATTTGCAGGCAGGCCAACTATTCTACCAATAGATGACTGTGATCCCGACCAGCTGATAGCCAGGCCTCCTTCTGACGCAAGTTGCTGACGTCATAGGTGATGCAGGGGGGAGGGGGGAGGGGCCACTGCTGTCATTGGTCCAGAGGGTGGGGCTCGTGACGTCATCGCCGATCCCTCGTCCCATTGGTCGATTATGCGAAATTTGAGGCTTGCTGGGCTGTGAGTGGCTGAGTGACTGTGACGTCAGAGTTGTTTTGGTGGCGGTGTGATCAATGACACGGGTTGGGGCGGACAGTATTCACAACTTAGCTGCTTTATTGCTAGATTGACATATATACACTTCGATCTAGCAGCAATTATCGACATCTAGCGACATAAATCCTAACTATATTCTAGAGATTTGAGCCACTTTTCAATATTTTTTTAGAGATTATACCATTTTCCAGCGATATTGTAGGTTATATTTAGTATATAGCGAATTTGTAGCGACATTTGCGGACTACTCTAGCGGCATTTTGCGGTATAGATTGGTAGTCCTGGTTTGGGGCTCTTTACCTAATATTGAGCTGAGACGGGCTGCTCTCTCTCCCTCTCTCTCTCCCTACACGGACCTTTTCACATACACACGCCCATTATACATACATAGAATACACACATATACATTCATACACACACATATTATATACATACATACTATTAGGCTATACATAGACCCATACATACCCAAATAGCCTATACATCCGCATATACTACACACACACATGCTGTACATATATGCACACATCCATACATCTACACTATACACACATATATACATACATACATACACCCATAATGTACAAACATACATACAAACACATGCTGGACATGGTGGATTGGTCTTGCCACTGGCCTGGTAATCCAAAGGTCTCGGGTTCAAATCCCGATGTATCAATGGGAAGATATTATTGGGATGGAATTTGTGCTGTACCTGGTATCAGTGCATTACCACAAGCCCACCGAAACGTCAATAAAATACCCTCATTGTTCCCTGATTAAATAGCACTGTATGAATATTCCCATATTCAAAATATGCTATAGGGGTGCAATGCCTGGTGAGTTATCTGCTCAACAGGTGGCGTTGTGTGTGTGTAAGTGTGAGAGTCCGAGTGTAGGGGGTGAGACAGTGAAGCACGGGAACGAGGTGGCTTCAGAGATGGGGTCGTTTCGGGCCATGAGTGAGCACCGTGCCTCATGTGAAGGCAAGATGGCAGGTGCTCGTTGTACTCTACGTGCTTCACATGTCTCACTCCCTAGACTGGAACAAGACCTCACGGGCTTCACTGTCCATTGTAAAACGGTGAATGTTAAGGCTCTCAGCCTATGCCCGAGAGGAAGTAAGTTGGAATATAGAAAAAACAAAAAACAAAAACATCAGTACCCACATATAAACGTGCATACATCCTTACAAAACACCTATTAATACATACATTCACACATATATACATACACTTATCTTATGCACACATCCACCCATACTACACACATGAATATACATACACACATCCATACTATATATACATGCATACACACGCACATAATACATACTATCCACGTCAGTATACATAATACATACCGGTACTACACATCTATAGTTACATACATTATATACATACAGATACACACTATACTCACATAACACATACACACTGTAGGGTCTACGCACATATAAACACACACACACACACACACACACACACACACACACACACACACACATACATGACTATAAATTCTACAAATCTACCAATGACCATATTAGGAACCAGTACCACAACACAAGCAAAGAGTGTGTGTGTGTGTGTGTGTGTGTGTGTGTGTGTACAACCAGCGCCATACACATATGCTACGTTACGCAACACGTACACACACACACCTGCTTGCAATGTCGCCACCACACACACACACACACACACACACACACACACACACTTATATAACAAACACCCCATTGTAGTCTGCATAGTATCGTAACATTCTCTCTCTCTCTCTCTCTATCTATCTCTCTCTCTCTCTCTCTCTCTCTCTCTCTCTCTCAACACAATTGGTATCATTAAAGCCAGTCGACTAGTCTGAGATTGCGTCCACCATAACTACTACTACTACTACTACTACTACTACTACTACTACTACTACTACTACTACTATAACTACTACTACTATAACTACTAATATTACTACTACTACCATCACTGCTATAACTACTACTACAACCACTATTATTACTACCGGTACTACTACCATCACTGCTATGACTACCGTTACTACTACAAACATCAATACTACAACCACCACTACTATTGCAACTACTATCACTGCTATAACCTCTAACACAATACTACAACCACCACTGCTATAACTACTACAACCATACACATAGACCAAAAGATAGGTTATTCAAATAGTTAAGGGGAGGTTTTTAGTTTGTTTCCTACTCCTCCAGCAACCTTAAAATTTCACCACCTTGACCCTCTTTCAAGATAAATTTGTACATTTTTCGGTAGAAAAATTTCCCGGCTGAAAGCCGGTTCCTTTTATATTACAGGCTCGCTATAGCTCGCCAGGATAAAATTGACACCTAAATGGCACGAAAGGTCTTAAAATTGACAGAAATGGGTCGAAAGTTCTTAAAATCGTCAAAATAATGGGGCAAACGGCTTAAAATTAGAAAAGCAATGGGGCTAAACATGAGGGAGAAAGGAGTCCAGAAAAAAATATCCCTCCAGTGGAAATCTCCCCTTAACAACAACACTATATATAAGTCCGTTCATTCTAGGTTGGGGCAGAAATCGTAACTTCTAACCTCTGTAACTCAAAAAGGGCTGGAGCAAATGAGCTGTCCATTTCCACACCTATACCCTGACCAAGTCTTCCGATATGGTAGCAATATTAGCTCGTTTACTCTAGTCCTTTTTGAGTTATGAGAGGTTAAGGGGTTACGATTTCTGTCCAACCTGGAGTGAACCGACTGTACCAAGGCTGTTTACCTAAGAAATCAAATAAATACATACTGTATATAAAAAACACAATAATAAGACGCTTCACCCCAATCAGATTTCGATTTATTTCTGGACAAACGATAACTTAACCCCTTCAGACTCATATGACGCAGAGGTTGCCAGATTAGCAATAATAAATAGAGTTCTCTCACTCTTATAATTACCTCTCCAAAATTAGTTTTCTGCCCACAGCTAACTCAAAGACAACTGCAGAGGTTGAAGTACCCCTGATGGTAACAAAGTCTTTAAAGTATCCCCAATAGGCTCAACACAGCTAACTCAAAGACAACTGCAGAGGTTGAAGTAACTAAACTAAAGGTTTCTAAATACCCCTGATGGTAACAAAGGCTTTAAAGTATCCCCAATAGGCTCAACACAGCTAACTCAAAGACAACTGCAGAGGTTGAAGTAACTAAACTAAAGGTTTCTAAATACCCCTGATGGTAACAAAGGCTTTAAAGTATCCCCAATAGGCTCAACACAGCTAACTCAAAGACAACTGCAGAGGTTGAAGTAACTAAACTAAAGGTTTCTAAATACCCCTGATGGTAACAAAGGCTTTAAAGTATCCCCAATAGGCTCAACACAGCTAACTCAAAGACAACTGCAGAGGTTGAAGTAACTAAACTACAGGTTTCTAAATACCCCTGATGGTAACAAAGGCTTTAAAGTATCCCCAATAGGCTCAACACAGCTAACTCAAAGACAACTGCAGTGGTTGAAGTAACTAAACTAAAGGTTTCTAAATACCCCTGATGGTAACAAAGGCTTTAAAGTATCCCCAATAGTCTCAACACAGCTACCTCTAAATCTACTGCAGAGGTTGAAGTAACTAAACTAAAGGTTTCTAAATACCCCTGATGGTAACAAAGGCTTTAAAGTATCCCTAATAGGCTCAAAATTTCGTCAAGAACGTGAGAGGGTTAAAAAGAAATCGGACATTTTACTATGGAAAATGGTACACATTTAGCTTGAAGAGGGTCTGGATGATTTATTTATTTTTTTTATTATTTTTTTTATTTATTATTGTACATTTTTCGGTAGAAAAATTTCCCAAAATTTTCCAAAATTACAGGCTCACTATCGTTCGCCAGGAAAAAAATCGACACCTAAATAGCACGAAAGGTCTTACTATTGACAAGAAAATGGGGCGGAAGTTCTTAAAATCGCCAAACTAATGGGGCAAACATCTTAAAATCTGAAAACTAATGGGGCTAAACATGAGGGAGAAGGGGAACCAGAAAAACGGCCCCTCTCCCCTGAATATTCCTGGACATGGCAGATCCCAGGGAAGTTGGACACGTAGGAGTTGATCCCTGCCAGTTAACACACACACACACACACACACACACACACACACACACACATACTAACTCTCATTCTCTCTCTCTCACACACCCACACCCACACCCACACACACAGTCACTCAGATACACACACTCTCTCTCTCTCTCTCTCACACACCCACACACACTCACACATACTAACTCTCATTCTCTCTCTCTCACACACCCACACCCACACACACACTCACTCAGATACACACACTCACTCACACACACTCTCTCTCTCTCACACACACACTCACATTCTCTCACATCCTGCCACAGACATTAGTTCCAGGGCAGTAATTCCCTTTCCAATGTTCCCTTACCCACTCTAAACCACTGTTTGGACACTTGATCCTCAGTGTTTTGGAGGACAAGCAACCTAGAAGGGTCACTAGATCTGTTGTTGCTTGATTTCCGTTGTACTCCTTTGTACTCTTACACACACCCAAACACTCACATTCTCTCTCTCTCTCTCTCTCTACTAGGATTAATTCCTGGCCACCTCGCAGGGATCGTAAGATCTGTGGCCAGTGTATATATGTAAATATATGTAAATATCTCTTTCTCACACACACGCTGTTACTCATACACACACACACACACACACGCAAACCCTACGCAGTGCAACTCTCCAACCCAAGAGTGAAACGATATTCACAAACTCTCTTCTTTTCAACAGCTGAGCTCTGGAACTCTCTCCCTGAATCCATCTTCCCCTCATCCTATGACTTGAATTGCTTCAAACTCCGTGTGTGCAGGCATTTTGGCTCGAACATTCCTTGATGTTGGCCCTGTCAGTCTTTCAACTCCGGGGGAGGCACTCGTCACAGGCAGTCCCTTCCTTTTGTCTCCCTCATTCACATAGAAAAAGAAAAAGAAAACACACACACACAGACACACACTTTATCTCTCTCTCTCTCTCACACACACACAAGCTGTCACTCAGATACACACACTCACATTCTTACTCTCTCACACACACACTCTCTCTCTCTCTCACACACACACACACAAACACTGTCACTCATATTCTCACTATCTATCGCTCTCTCGTTGTCACTCATACTCACACTCTCTCTCTCTCTCTCACACACACATTCTCTCTCTCTCTCTCTCTCTCTCTCCCCAGACAATAGAGAGGGGCTAGAGCAAACACCGTCAAGTCAGATGGACCTCCAGAAATGATGAAATGCTGATGGAGGGGAAGAGGAGGAGGATGGGGATGCGGCATGAGGGAGGTGGAGAAGAAGAAGAAGAAGAAGAAGAAGAAGAAGATGAAGAAGAAGAAGAATTTAAGGTGAGAGAGAGAGAGAGAGAGAGAGAGAGGAGAGAGAGAGGGAGAGAGGAGAGTAGAGGAGAGAGAGATAAAGTGAGGGGTGGGGTTCACAGAATATAACTTTAATACGCCACAGAAATTATATAACAGAATACAACACAAAATAACGCCACCGAGAATTTAACACGCGCTTGACTAAACTCACCAATACGGGATTCTTAAAACACTGGCTGGTCCGACGTCTTGGGAGGTTATAATTTTTTTTTTTTTTATCATGGAGAATTTTGGTTTTGCTTTGGCCATTTTCGAGCAAAGTAAAAAAAAAAACTACCAGCTAAATTTGTACATTTCCTTCAATGTCAAAGGCCGATGTGTGTGTATTTATGTGAGAGTAGTGTTTTGTGTGTGTGTGTGTTTTGTATATGTGTGAGTAACGTAGTGCATAATTATGTACATGTGTAAATAGTAACAAAAGAGTACAAAGGAAATCAAGCAACAACAGATCTAGTGACCCTTCTAGTGTATGTGATAGTAGTGTACATATAATTGTGAGTACTGTGTGTGTGTGTGTATACATGTGTAAATAGAGTGTGTATGTAAGAGTAGTGTAAATATGTGAGTAGTGTGTGTGTTTGCTCACCTTACAGGAATGGGTTAGCCTAGGTTCCAAGTAGCCTACCCTGTATAGCCTAAATAATTAATAATAAAATACTAAATAATAATAATAATAATAATAATATAATAATAATAATAATAATAATAATACTAATAATAATAATAAATAATAATAATATAATAATTTTTATATAATAATGATATAATAATAATAATAATACTAATAATAATAATAATAATAATAATAAACCCCAATTAATATACATGGTCATGAAGGTTACTATCACACTGGATACTCAGAACACTTAACATTATTTTGGTACGAGGAGGGGCTCTTTTTGGAGCTCACTGTTTCGCTCCATTCGTTTGGAGACTTTAAGACGTTTCACCACCACACTATCGGGCGATAATTAGTCGCTTTCACTACATTGGGTGTGAATATTTGTTTTGAGAGATTCCTGTAACTAAAAAGAAACTAGGCTTTCGGACGGAGATAGAGGAGAGAGAGAGAAGAGAGAGAAGAGATGGGGAGAGAGTGAGAGATAAATGATGAAGATGAAATCTAGAGGGGGTATAAAGTGAGTTGAAAGAGAAGGAGAGATGAGAGAAATAGATGAGAGGAGGAGAAAGGGGGTAGATGAGAGAGAGAGAGGGGAAGGGGTAATGAGAGAGAGTAGAGTAGAGTGATATATCTATAAAGACAAGGTATAGAGGATGCTTCAGTAGTACCGGTAGTACTTCAGGTGAACAAAGACCACTTTACCTTTGTTTATTATTATAACATAAACCCTTCCCCCTCCCCTCCCCTCTGCTGCATAACACACACATACACAACACCCACACACATACACACACACACACACCTAACCTATCAAACACACACCTAACCTATCAAACACAATTTTTTCTCTCACTCTAACTTTCACTCACTCACACACACATACACCCACACACACACACACACACACACAGTCCGTAGCCTAGTAGGTAGAGCTCTCGTCTCACACACGAGGGGTCGGGGGTTCAATCCCCGGCCGGGCGGAGACAAATTGGGCTTGTCTCCTTTCATGTGTTAGTCTCAGTTCACCTAGCTGTAAATAGGTACCTGGACGACGTTGTGACGTCCCATCTGGGGTTGGCAAAAATGGTACAAGGCGAGATGGGTATCATATGGTTCACCTAAGCTGATGGCTACCTAAGCCTTCGGGCGAGACGGTACCGTCTATAGTGAGAATGGTACCATACAGACCCACCCTAAGCCTTCGTTTCCGATGTCGCCAATTGGCTAAAATACAGACTACACACACATCCACAGCCATTCCAACAGTACATAAAACACTTAACATGCATTTCACGCATATCCCAGTTTAGGAGGCGCGATAATAATGAGCTTAGCTCGCATTGCGTGGATCCCCTTGACGACAACAAGAGTAACTGAGTAACTAACCCCCACCCACACCACACACAAAACACTACATACTAATTCAAACAAACATTTTTTCTCTCACTCTAACTTTCACTCACTCACACTCACACACACAAACACACACACATTCACAAACACACACTTAACCTATCAAACACAATTTTTTCTCTCACACACACAAACACACACACATTCACAAACACACACCTAACCTATCAAACACATTTTGTCTCTCTAACTTTCACTCACACACTCACACACACACACTCTCTCACACACACACGTTAATCAAAAAAACTGGGAAATGGATTGATTATCAAATATAACTAAGACAAGATAACACGAGCGATGTTCAATTCCTGTAAACTACAAATAGGTAAATACACACACACACACTCACACACTCAAAACTCTCTCTCTCTCTCTCTCTCTATTAGGATTAAGGATTAAGTCCTGGTCACCTCGCAGGGATCGTATAAGATGTGTGGCCAGTGTATCTATGTAAATTTATGTAAATAAATCTCTCTCTCTCACTCACTCACTCACACTCTCTCTCTCTCTCTCACTCACTCACTCACTCACTCACTCACTCACTCTCTCTCTCTCTCTCCCATGTTGACTCATCAGAATGGCCTGGACAATGGTCTCCCACTCTCAAATCTATGTAAATCTCTCTCTCTCTCTCTCACTCACTAGTAATACTCTCTTTTCTCTCTATTGCTCTATCTCTCTCTCTCACTCACTCTCTCTCCCATGTTGACTCATCAGAATGGCCTGGACAATGGTCTCCCACTCTCAAATCTATGTAAATCTCTCCTCTCTCCTCCTCTCTAATCATCACATTCACCTCACTCACTCACTCTCTCTCTCTCTCTCCTATGTTGACTCATCAGAATGGCCTGGACAATGGTCTCCCACTCTCTCAAATCTATGTAAATCTCTCTCTCTCACTCACTCACTCACTCACTCTCTCTCTCTCTCTCTCTCACTTACTCTCTCTCTCTCCCTCTCTCTCACTCACTCTCTCTCCCATGTTGACTCATCAGAATGGCCTGGACAATGGTCTCCCACTCTCAAATCTATGTAAATCTCTCTCTCTCTCTCTCACTAACTCACTCACTCACTCTCTCTCTCTCTCTCACTCTCTCTCTCTCTCTCTCTCTCTCTCCTATGTTGACTCATCAGAATGGCCTGGACAATGGTCTCCCACTCTCTCAAATGAACACCACATTTTGGTTGTTTTATCTCTATATATATTATTATTATATTTTGTTTAGTTTCCCCTCCATGTCTCCACCAAGCACGCTAGGGGGGGAAACAAAATATCGACCCCTAAATAGCACGAAAAGGTCTTAAAATCGCCAAACTAATGGGGCTAACGTCTTGGAACCTCAATAGCAAGGGGGTCCAGAACACCCCCCCCCCCCCCCCACAAGCCGGTCACACTAGCTTATTTTCTAGCAACTTTTGATGAGCAATTTTATTTTTAATTTTTTTCTAGCAGAATTTTTGGGTCTCTTTCGCATTTAAATCGGCAACAATGGCCTATGTGTTTTTAACCTGGCGGGAAATTGGCTTGTTACCGTCTTAATTATTCAGGTATTACAACATTTATATGCCAAATTATATATATATATATATATATATATATATATAGAGAGAGAGAGAGAGAGATATTACGAAAACCTGTCAATAATAGTTATCGAGATGTTTTGTTCCCTATGTGTACCGTATGGAGATTGGAGACAAAAGGTAGGTTGCCTGTAACGAGTGTCTCCCCCAGAGCCAAATTCAAGGGACATTGTGGTCATAATGCCTGAACAACCAAAGTTTAAAGCAGTCTAAGTCATAGGATGAAGAACAGATTGATTGAGGAAGAGAATTCCAGAGTTCACGAGTTGAGTGGAAGAAAGACTGAGAAAATTTACCAATTATTGGACTGGAGAGTTGGACAGAATAGGAGTGGGACTGAGTTGAAAGGCGGGTGCCTCGCACTCGCTGCAAGGAAGGGGGTATGCACTGAAAGAGCTCTGAAGACCACTGATTGTTGTAATAGCAATAGAAGAGTGAAAGAGATGCAACATTGCAGCGTGTAGAAAGAGATTGTAGGGAACTAGTAAGAGGAGAGTTGATGAGGCGAAATGCTTTCAACTCTACTATTTCAAGAAGGGCAGTATGGGTGGAACCTCCCCACACATGTGAACAATACTCGATACATGGGCGTACTGTGCCCTTCCCTATACAGAGCAAGAAGCTGTGCAGGGGTGAAAAACCCACCGAAACGGTTGAGCAAATCTAACTTTTGGGAATCTGTTTTAGCAAGAGTGGTAATATGGTCTTTCCAAGCAAGGTTGGATGAGAAAGATACACCAAGAATATTAAGAGAAGATAAATGGTTGATCTGTGTATTGTTGAAAAGTAATTGATAGTCTTGTGGAGGGTTGCCAAGGGTAGATAGAGAGAGAAATTGGGTTAGACAGATATATACAGTATATATATATATATATATATATATATTAGCTATATATATATATATATAATTATATATATATATATATATAATATATATAATATATATATAATGCTAGTGCTAACTTTTATTTTTATTTGATGAGAGAGAGAGAGAGAGAGAACAGAGAGAGAGAGGTAGAGGAGAGGAGAGAGAGGAGAGGAAAGAGAGAGAGAGAGAGATCCTAGCCTGTCTTTAGCACAGGAAGGAATATACACACACACACAACGTGGACAATGGGGGGTTATTTTAGAGAGAGGGATCTTCCCAACCCCTATCTTGTTACACAGCCTCTCTCTCTCTCTCTCTCTCTCTCTCTGGGGAGGTTCGACGCATCTTTTGTGCTAATAAAGAATAATAAAGGTACCAAAATAATACTTGCATTAATATACAGACCTCCAGCTCAATCAGTGCAAACTGACCGAGAAATTTACGAACAAATTGCAGATGTAAGTAACTCACAAGATACCGTAATTTTTGGTGACTTTAATTTACCTGTGACCAAGTGGGGCGATACTCTTACTTCACACTCCGGACATGACTTGTATACGAACTTGCAAGAGAGTTCGCTTTATCAATTTGTTGGAACGCCGACCCGTGGTAATAACGTTCTTGACATTGTACTTGCAACAAAAGAAGAATTAATAGAGAATTTGAATGTTGGTGATGAATTCAGTAACAGCGACCATCGTACGATAACTTTCACTTTAAAGTTTACTAGTAACGAACCAAATAGTAGCATCGAAAAAGTCCCTAATTCAAGAAAGCAAACTTCCAATAAACTTAGAGCTATGTTGAAAGAAACTGACTGGAGCTTTTTAATTCACAATAACGACATAAATACATCTTGGAAGTTATTCGAAGCCACTTACCTAAAAGCAGTGCAAGACTGCATACCATCGAAAACTCGGCGTCCAGGCCATAATAATAAGCCAAATGGTGGAATAAAGATATTCAAACTGCCTGCTTGCTAAAAAATTTGCTAATGATAGATTAAAATCCTCACAAAATGACGAAGAAACGGCTGAAATTTTTAGAGCTACGACGCAAAGCCAAAAAGTTAATTAAGCAAAGTAAAAAGACCTTAGAGTTACATATTGCGACTCAAAGTAAAACAAACCCGAAAGAATTCTATAGTTATATCAGAAAGAAAAAAGTCGTTACTTCAACTGTTGGACCGTTAGTCGATGAAAATGGAGAATACACCAAAGACGAAGAACAAATGCACTCAATACCTTCTTTGCATCAGTTTTTACAACAGAAGACCTCAGTGATATCCCTACACCGTCGCCGATTCAGATTGATAATTCAGATGTTCTAAGCAATATCACCGTTACAGAGAGAGAAGTATTGAATTGTTTAGATAAACTCAAGGTAAATAAAACGCCTGGACCTGATACAATCTCGCCTAGAGTTCTAAAGGAAGCTAAGGATGAGCTCTCTAGACCACTGACATTACTATTCAATAAATCCTTGCAGTCTGGAACTATGCCCGATCAGTGGAAGCTAGCCAACGTAACACCGATATTCAAAAAAGGCAGCAAATCCCTACCCAGTAACTATCGTCCAATTAGCTTAACCTCAGTTGTATGTAAAATGCTAGAAACGGTCATACGAGACAGACTCGTAAATCACTTAGAGGAAAATAACATACTTAAAGATACTCAACACGGCTTTCGTAAAAAACGTTCCTGTTTAACAAACCTCTTAGACTTCTTCCACGATATCCTCAACCTCTACGATGAGAGTAAAGCTGTAGAATTATATACCCTTGATTTTTCAAAAGGCCTTTGACAAAGTTCCGGCCACAAACGTTTACTGCTAAACTAAAAGCGTCGATGGAATACAAGACGGTGTGTTGAAATGGATAGAAAATTGGCTCAGGCGACAGAAGGCAAAGAGTAGTCATAAACGGTAAGGCATCAAAATGGACCAATGTAATTAGGCGGGGTACCCCAGGGATCGGTACTAGGACCGATTCTCTTTCTAATTTTACATCAACGACATAGCTGAGGGTCTCACCTGTACAATCTCAAATTTGGCTGCCGATCCAAAAATTGCAAAGAGCGTATCTCTCAAAAGAACAAGTTGACGATATAGTAACACAATCTAGCTAAATTGTCATGTTGGGCCCAAATTTGGCAAGTGAGTTTCAATGCGGATAAATGTAAAGTACTACATATCGGATACCTAAATGAGAAAGCTAAACTCTTCGATGAATGGCTCTTCGCTTAAGAATGTAAACAGATGGAAACCGATCTGGGAGTAACAATATCGATTAACCTAAAACCGAGTCAACAATGTTCGAGAAGTTGTAAGGAAGGCAAACAAAATAATTGGCTTTATAGGCAGGTCCATTTGATCATAAATCCAAAGAATTTATCCTAACCCTTTACAATTCATTAGTCCGCCGCTCTTGCTTGAATACTGCGTTCAATCCCTGTGTGCCCTTATTACCAAAAAGATATAACCAAGCTAGAACGTATTTCAACGTAGAGTTACCAAAATGATACCTAGCTTAAAGAACAATACCATACGAAGAGCTTCTTAGAGAATTAAATCTATTTCCTTAAACAGCCAGCGCAGATTAATAGGTGACGTAATTCAAGTGTTCAAAATCATCAAAGGCATCGGGGGGGGGGGGACAATATGAACGGTAGTAGAGTACTTCACTATCGACCAATCTAATTACAACGCGGCGAAACGGGTTGCAAAATTAGTGGTAAATCTTTTAAACTCACAAGAATCTAAGAATTTCTTCTTCAATCGAGTTGTCAACTTGTGGAATGGCTTTCCGCTCGAAACGTTATAGACTGCATCACCGTTGATTCCTTTAAACTCCGCCTATACAAATATCTATCGGCGGCATCAAACCCGCGACTGACTGCGTTTGTAAATGAATAACTTTATTTTATCCCCCCTCACTTACTAACCCATCTGTCCCCTACTAACTTCCTAATCCTGCCACGGACATTAGTTCCAGGGCAGTAATTCCCTTTCCAATGTTCCCTTACCAGCCAGCTCTAAATCACTTGTTTGGACACTTGATCCTCAGTGTTTTGGAGGACAAGCAACCTAGAAGGGTCACTAGATCTGTTGTTGCTTGATTTCCTTTGTACTCCTTTGTACTCTCTGCTACCTCTCATTCACACCTACTACTATATTTAACACCTATTTTATCTATCCTCTCTCTCTCTCTCTCTCTCTGCTACCTCTCATTCACACCTACTACTATATTTAACACCTATTTTATCTATCCTCTCTCTCTCTCTCTCTCTCTCTCTCTCTCTCTCTCCTCTCTGCTCCCTCTCATTCACACCCTATCCTATATTTAACACCTTTTTTTATTTTATTCTATCCTTACTCTCTCTCCCTCTCTCTCTTCCACATACTCCTCATCTCTCTCCGCTCACTCGGTCCTCTCCTCTGTCTCTCTCTCTCTCTGCTACCTCTCATTCACACCTACTACTTACTACTATAGTTAACCAACACCTATTGTATATCGAATCCTCGCTCTCTGCTCTCTCTCTGGCACCTCTCATTCACACCTACTAGCTATCTTTAACACCTATTTCTATCCTCTGGTCTTCGAACCTAGCTGAAACACATCATAATACCTTACAGAGCTATGTCAAAACAGAAAGCCCTGAAGATCATTACAGGCTGCACAGCTACTGCACCGCACAGATCACCTACATCAAGAATCCTAAATCCTCAAAGTCAAAGACCATCTGTAGCCATGAGAGGCACCCAATTCCTGTCAGCAGCCTCCACGAACCAATACCACCCACTAGACTACACGGCAACACCCCCACAGACCACCAAGAAATATTCAAACAACACCCAGCACACGGTCTCACACCCAATTATTGTCCTCGTCATTCTCCTCCCAGCCCCACCCCCGAACCAACTTCCAGAAGCACATCCATACTCATATCTCTCACCGATCCATATCCACTCACTCACAGACAACACGCAGCTGCATGCACGACCATTCTCCGAAATCCATCCTTCCGAATCCTCCCTTCCTCGCGAGGACAGAGTCCACCTGGCCAGGCTGAGATGCGGACACCATCCAGCTCTCCTGAGCTATCAGAAGAGACTGGAATGACTGTCCCGTTTGTCGACACCTGCCCGGGATGTAACACAGCACCCCATAGACCATTAAACACATCATAGAAGACTGTCCTTTCACACAACCAGCTTACGCCAACAACACAATCTAACACTCAATGATAGCTCTGTGGGAAAGCCCGATCGTGGGCCTATGGCCTTGGTCCTCAGGGACTCGGGGCTGTTCGGACCAGGCAGCTTAGGGAACAACAACAACAACACACCTATTTTAGCATATCCCTCTCTCTCTCTCTCTCTGCCTCTCGTGCTCTCTCTCGACCCTCTGTACTCTCTCTCTCATTCAC